>JAQQPU010018507.1:2219-17418 GCA_029168905.1 Artemia sp. Kazakhstan ARC1039
CCCCCCCCCCCCCCGGAGTAGCACCTCCCTCTCTACTGGTATGCGTTTTAAGTTATGCCCTGGGGCATAACTTATTAAGGGGGTTTTTAACTTATGGGAAGGGGTTTTGTATGGGAATAACACATAGGAAATCTATTATGATTATCCAATAATAAGGTTAAAATAAATATTCTGTGATAGATGCAAAATTGCTTTGGCACACAAATTCCTATTAAGGTCAATTTCAAATAGCCGTAATCCGTTTGTGTCAGCAAGTGAAATGGTCTAAACCCCCTTACTGGAGCTATTTTTTCAATCCATTCATTGTTGTCAATCGCTTTCCACAAGTTATGCAAGCTGTCTATTGTTATATATAAGGTTTTTATCAAAGAGGTAATCGTATAGACTTTGATAAAAGCCTCATTCGATTTAAATTGAAAATTCTAGATCCGTTTTTTAAAATCATGAATAATCGGACAGTAAGCACCTCCCCCTCCAATGTCAAAAAAAACTTGAAACTTTTTGCAATCAAAAATGAACAAAAATTAATTAGAAAAAAAACTTTGCAAAAAATTAGTTTTTCAAAGAAAAGTAAAGGCCATTTTAAACTTAACCTCAGGAGATACAAATACCTGTTAAAATTCAAACTCAAAACAACCAGAAATTACTATTAAAGAATAAATGAAACCCAAAACGAACAGAAATTAAATAAACAATTATAGCAAAACATACAACAAGGAATAATATAAATGAATAAATATATCTTAAAGCGAGTAATACTTAGATTGAATATGAAAATCTAGCTTAAAACGAAAACAAACATTTTGCTATTCAAGTATAAATGAAACTTAAAACGAATAGAAATTAAATAAACAATCAATACGAACAAACATACAATATATATTAATGTAAATCAATAAATAAATCTTAAAACGAGTGAAACTTAAATTGAATATGCAAATCAAGTTTGAATCGAATAAAAATAACTACAAACAAGAGTTTGGGTATCGTCTCACTGCAGAAGCCTAAAACCTACTGTGTCATTGGCACTTTACTGAAAAAGAATTATATTACAATGTACTCTTTTGTACTTACTATTGAAAAGAAACATTAAAATTACAGTAAAATTTTGAGCTTATGAGCTTTTAGCAATTAATATCATTATGCATTAAATATTCAGTTTAATTTATTAGTCCTTTTCAAGATTGGTCAAGACAAATATAGTTTCACTACAAGCAAAATTTGGATACTTCCCCCTTCTTTAACTGTAAAATCCTAAAGCCTTCTGCGTCATTGGTGCTTCACTGAAAACGAATTTCTCGTATATTATAAATTTAATATTTTCCAGTTCTTACAGCCTTGAAAATGAAAATAAAAATTACAGAAAAAAAAACTTGAACTGATTGATCTTTCAACAATTAATATCACTATATATCTAACATCCAATTTGATTTGGTTTATACTTTCCAAGACTGTTCAAGACTCATAAAGTTTTGCCATTTTTCTTAAGTGTGCCATTTTTTTTGTAACTAATCGTGTTAGTTTCTTATGAAAACACTCTATGGCTTCTAAGCATTTCTATTTGAGCAGAAAACTGTATCTCAAACTTTGTGGAACATGTATTTTATTGCATGAAACACCAAAATATAATAAAATGTCAAGTTTTGGAGTGTTCCACCACTCGCAAGCAAGTGCCATTGGTATTTTTGAATCTGTATGGTCAATTTAGGGGATGGAGGGTAGGCTAATTCTCAAAGCAGCCCCATTCCTTCGTGGTATGGTTCACATTTTCAACACCTGGCGTCCGGACTATCATAGTGAATAATCTATCAAGCATACAGCTACCCCAAATCAGTATCAATAAATAAATGACACCCAAAACGAACATAAATTAAAATAAATATTAGAGTAACGAGCATAAATTATTGTGAGTAAGGTTCAAAACCCCTATGCTTTCCAAAAGCCAGAATATAATTTGTACTTTACTGAAAAAAAATTCAAATGAGTTTACTGAAAAAAAGATGTGCAGTGTCAATTTAATATACATATGCTGACATTTATTCCTTAAAATATTAAATAATTTTTGATTTCTTAAAGTTACAAAAGTGAAAATATTTCAAAGAATTGTTTTCAGTAAACCGCCAATGACGCAGTAGGTTTTAGGCTTTTGCAATAAGACGATACCCAAATTCTTGTTTGTAGTTATTTTTATTCGATTCAAACTTGATTTGTAGATTCAATTTAAGTTTCACTCATTTTAAGATTTATTTATTCATTTACATTAATATATATTGTATGTTTGTCGCATTGATATTTTATTTAATTTCTGTTCGGTTTAAGTTTCATTTATACTTTAATAGCAAAATATTTGTTTTCGTTTTAAACCTGATTTTCATATTCAATCTAAGTATTACTCGCTTTAAGATATATTTATTCATTTAGTGGGTTATTGAGTGAGAGTGGGTGATTTGCCTTCAAATCACTTTCTCGACTATTAAAAAAGGCACTAGCCCTGTCAATTTTTTATCAAATAAGTTCTTTTGCAGTTTTCTACCTCAAAGATTTAAAAAACTTAAATGCTCCCAGGGCATAACTTATAACCCTTGCCCTGAAGATGGTGAGGGGAGTTTTCTAATCAAAGGTATAATTTTCTGAACTTTATACTGCTTGAGACAAAATTGCTATTTCAAAATTTTGATTGAATGTATTTGGGAAATTGTAGCGATAAAAATGTTAGACTGGTCTTAATTGTGGTAATAAAGACAGACCGCGACAATGTAATGTTACGCTTTAAGGCTGTGAACTTACACCTTATAAGTTCTCCGATAGCGCCACTTATAGCGCTAAGGACTGTGCCATATGTAATATTATGATTAAAAGCGGTATACCGATCGCGCCACTCGCTAAAAGCGAGAAAATAAAATATGTAATTATAAAATGTAACCTCCTTTCCTTGGGTTATCTCGAAATCAATTACCTGTTATATTATGTAGAAATCAGATCCCTGGGAGCAATACCTTGGAGGTATACGAACTAATTATCTGTTATACGACTAGGTACAGACATATAAAATTAGGTAAACACAAGTAGAAAAGCAGTAGTTTTATTATGACTTACATATTTAGGTGTACAGCAGTGGTTCACTTCAAATGACAATAATAAGGCAAGGATAAATTGGCTCTCAAAGATAATGCTTATTGCAAGTCAATCCATAATTGAATCGAAAAACAGTTTTTTTCACTATGTCACACAAATAAAACTCCTGCACATTACTAGCTTTTTTCATGATTGGCCCAAGTCCTGTGGAGGGGTCCACTACTTTGTAATTATGTTCGCAAACTTACATCATTATGCGGACTGTTCGTCCAATAATTTTTTTTAAATATTTCTGATGATTCCAATGTTCACACACTCTTATAACTTAGATTTCCTGCGAAACATTATATCTATCATTTTTCGTATTACCAAAGATCTTAGCGAAATTCAAAACCGTCTTGCGTCATTGTTTGACTGAAGCTAAAATTCAATTTCTCTTTTTGCTGATTAAGAATTTAGACTCTTGGAAACGGTATTTGAACTCAATTAGGGGACGTTTAATTTCTGTCAGAATTATCTTTAGAAAAAGGAATTTTATTTTTTGTATTTTAAATATATCACATTTTACTCACGGTACATATTACCCTTCGCATTATTTAATGACGTCCCGTGATTAGGACTTGCCTGCCCTTGGGTTTTTGAAATGTTCGCTATTTATTTACTATTTTTCCTACGTAATTTTAATTGACATTGTATTATTTTATACATTTATATAAGCTTAATCAGGAGTGCTAAAAATTTTCTCTATTAGTTTTCTTATTTTATTATACATCCCTATCTAAAATTCATCTACCGGACTAAGATTATTCATGGTTCTAGCCTAGCTACTATGCTATAGATTTCTTTTTCTTCATCTAACACTGATAAATTTTACCTTTCCAACAAGGTTGGGGCTTTTCTACCTTTACATAAGATTTTTTGGAGAATTCACCTTTTACAAGTTTTTTGGATTTTGCTGACTATAGGGCACACTGCTTCCTATCTACGCTACATTAAATGAATTGTACGACAACGCTACCCATAACTGTATCTTAACATCTAACACTACATACAAGAATGATTTAAAACACAAAATATTATGTTTACCACGTTCACTGGTAAACATTAGAACACTTTCACTGGGAATATTTGCTATGTAATATTAATGATAGGATATTGGAATTTATAAGTTATCGAAGTTATTAAAATGTAACATATGTAAATTCACACCTATTTCATCACCTTCGAGTCTCTTTAGCGTACTCAATCCTTCTGTTGTAAATTATGGTCCTTCAGTGTTTTCGTCTTGATAAAATTTTTAAAGCACTTACAATATAGTTTCTTCATGGAACAGTTCGAGCATGATTGTGTTCACACGACAAGCTTTCTCTAATTGTCAACTGGGAAATGATACTTCCAACTACAGATGTGGGTATATACTATTAGAGTTCATTTTCACCTACTTTTTGATAGTTCCTAGGGTGCCTTATCATTAAGGGTTTGAACACTGGGAATACGTTACTTTTCCTCTCAGCATATCCTTTTGGGGATATTTTAAAGCACATAGAGAATGTATTTCTTGTATAAAATTGTTCATTTTGTGCACTTAAGGATCACAGTTCTCTTATAAAATTGTTAGTGCATGGCTTGCATCTATTAACCTTTGTGGTGATTCCTCAGTTATTAACAGGGGAATTGAAGTTTGGATTTGGAATGGGTCGACATCAAACTTTAGTGAATCCTTCAACATATTGTCTTTAACTTGTGGGAGGAGTATATTATCTCTAAGGGGTTAATCATTGGCGTGAATTTTAGTTTCCTTAATTCAGTGGCTGGTTTCCAGGTCCATTTGTCAGAAATTATCTCTTAACATTTATAGGATAACAGAAATATGAACTTTTCACATAGAGGGGCTAGGATGGATTCAAAGAGTTGGTCGAAAGGGATTCGAAGCGTTTGTCTGTGACATATAAATAATTTTGGGGTAATCAAATATCATAACTATACGGTCATATGGTATATGGGTCCATAATGATTATCAAAGGCGATATTTATGTACTTATATCTTGCATTGGTCGATGGGGTTCACAGGATTTATGTGATTATATAGTTCGATAATGCACTGGATACTGAGATTCAAATATAATGTTACCTGATACGTAATATGGTTCGTGGACGAGGAAACAATGATCAAAGGTAACTATTATTTTCGTAGACGAAGCTGGGATGAAAATTTTCTGGAGTCTATAGTGAGTACTCTTCGTTGGTTGAGGTATGATGAAAATAGATGCTACTTGGTTGTATCTGCGCTGGAATACGCATTGTACTGATCGATTTCCAATATTTCAATCCACTTCCTGTAATAAAAATAACGAGGCAGAATCACACGTTAATTAAAATCAAGTAGTCTTAATACATAATAAACAATACTATTAGGTGCATTTTAGGGTGAATGTTACCCTACAAGATAATATACAAAAATACATTGATATTACTCCATTAACATTGGTTTTAATAAAACAACATCATTATCATGTTGGTTTCGTACATATAATTCCCATTGGGAAATCTAAAACAGAGATGTTTTCAAATTTGTTTTAAAAAAGGAAACAACGATACAAGGCTTATTTCATCCTTCAATGCTTATTTAATTCTCCCTTAGATTTAAAACAATCCTTTAAACATAATTTACTCTACATTGTTAAGTTTGAGGTCTAGTTTTACAACATATTTCATGCCTGCATTGTTCACGCACGTCCGTGCTGTTTAAGAAACGCATGTTGGAGCGTCGGAACCTCTCGGTTCTACCTAAACGACACTACAATGAGGGAATAAAACATAGCAAGGACGAGTGGAGACCTCTATACCAACTCGTTTTCTAATGTTTTCCCTTTTTCTTGGCTTTGACGTTCTCATGGGGTTCTTGGTTTAACTTCTGCATTTCAGCCAAATTACCGTGTTCTTCTCTTGGTTTTCACCTTCTTAGTCTCAGGATTTTTCCATAATTAAAAGTCAATAAGGTTCTTATGGTCAGGGAAGTCGTGAATACGGAACTTACGGTCAGTAGTATGTTCAACCAGAAACTGGTTGGGAACAATCCGTAGCTACTATCCAGATACGTTAATCTCTGGTCTTCATCTGTAAATAGGGGGATCTGGGAAACTAATACTTCTCTTATTTTTGTAAGCCTTAATGTCCCTTTATTCTTTTCTATTTTGGACCATATCGAGGTTTTCATTTCCTCATTTTCTATATTGGGAATAGTGTACAACCGGTTGATTGCCTTGAAATTGGTTATTTAAGGACTTATTATCTTTGTCCTCATGGTAATTAACGGCGTTCGAAAAGTTGACTCTTTAGCTACAAGTTGACATCCTTGTTTTATAGTTATCGTACCCACATTTTTTAACAGTAATTCTGTTTTGTAATTTGGGTCTATTCTTTCTGTATTATTATAACAAGACAAAGTTCCAACAGTTTCTTTTGGAACGGAAAATAACCAAAGATCATTTCTAAGGTGTAAGAATATTTTTCGCTTAGTACTTCCTATCACGGCTTCTTTCAGTTGGACTGGATACATCGTACTGGAATGATACGTGTAGCTTTTTGTAGCAAAGGAAATTATTCGAATTAATCATATGCAGTGTTAATTTTTAATTAGAATTTGTTTTCGGGAATTGATATATGTTTAACAAAATTTCTCTACAGCATTTTTATAATTTTATAATTTTTACTCGTAAATTAAAAATTTTTGAATTATTATTCCTTTATGACGCCTATCCATTAAAATCTTTTTTTATGGGTATTTTAATCTGTCCGGTTTTTTAACCGTTCCACCTGACTGTGTCGTTACTTTTTCTTCTGTTTCTGTTGGTTTTTTTCTTTTTAGGTTTGGCTAGCGAAATGAGATCAAATTTTTGGTATTGTTTTTTCAAAAATTTTTGCCCTTTTAATTTTGTTTCTTTCGTGTGTGTGGCTGCTAAGTCGGTTTTGAATTCCCTATTTCTTTAACTACTATATGGTCTGATTCACCGTCTGACTCTTCGGATCCGGTTTCCGATGATTCCGCATGAGAACTTTTACAGGTTGCACTTCGCATTTTTGAGGTATCACCTCCCCTTCCTTCGTAAATTTCTACTCCTCTGGAAGTAAAAGTTTTATTCTCCAAGTCCTCACTTTGAGTTTTCAACTCGTTAAATTTGAAAGATTCTTGAGAGCTTTGAGAGGAATCAATAGTTTTTGCGGGGTTCCTCCACTGTTTAAATGCCATGTCTTCAGGGGGATGGGGCATTCTTTGCACTAGTGTTTCCCTCCATGAAGTTCACTGGTTAGGCTTGACCTTGGACACAGTTATATCATGATATTGTCCTTGCTGGTCATCCTTGGGAGTTTTATTCTTAGGCAAAGTACTTTAACTCGTTTTTATGGGGAAATTTATTAAACCCATAGCTTCTCGCAGATTTGTCTTAGTTGAATCTTTGGTAGGAGTTTTTTTTTACAGTAATACCGGGGGTTTCTACAGCTCTGTTCAATTCTTCCTGCAATGACAGGGGCCCTTCTATTGGTGTTGCAGGGGAAACCATATCGTCCGGAAATCTTTTGGGGGGACAAGGGGTTGAATTTTTATCAGGAAAAATTGGTTTTTCGGGGATATCGTATAATCTAGTTCTCCTGCGCTCTCAGATGATGAACTTTTAGGATCGTTTGGTGTTTTTATTCTTACTGGTATTAGGAATTTTTTCTTGGGAATAACTATATTTTTTACAGCTAAAAATTCTTCAAAGTTTTCCTCATCCCTCTCATCCTCGAAATAGTCTTTCTTGAAATTAAAGGGCTTTAGCTCTGCCAAACTTGATTTAGGGGGGCTCATTTTCTGCATCTGACGAATCAGTAGAGGAGGAACGTGATACCCATCTCTCTGGAAATTTGGCTCTTTTATTTCGGCTAACATGCACCTTGTAAGTTCTTCCACTATCGGGGTTCTCCTTTTTAAAAGTATAATCGTTATCGTACTTTTTGACTATTCTGTACGGTCCAGAATATTTGTTGGAAAGTTTTTTGCCTTCCACTTTTGCCTCATTCTTTAGGTAAACGTAATCTCCTATCTTGAAATCTATGCTCCCCTTGACTTTGGGTTGGTTTCTTAGCTCTTGACTTATTTTGCATTTTTCCAACTCTTGTTTTACTATTTTATAAGTTTTCCTCATCCTATTTATGAATTCTTGTTTGTAATTCTCCGAGTTATTGTAATATTGCCGGGATTGAATAATCTAATCATACGGGATTCTAAAATCACGACCAAAAAGTAAATAAAAAGGGTTGTCTCTGGTTGTTTCTGAATAAGCAGTATTGACTATGCTAGTTAAATAAGGTAAGAATTGATCCCAGTCGTTCCTATCGTCTTTTGTATAAATGCTTAATACATTGAAAATATTTTATGCCTATTTTCTATTTTACCATTGGCTTGTGGGTGATATGGGGATGTCACCAATTTCTCTATGCTAAGAAAACTCATTAAGTATTTTGTTACTTTTGAAACAAAATTGCTTCTGTTGTCACTTAAAACCTTATTTGGAATGCAAAATTTTAAAAACAATGTCGCTAACGCCTTACTTGTGGCGTAAGCGCCTTGATTTTTAATGCTTTTGCAAAAGTAAATCCGGAAAAGTGATCCATAACTGAAAGAATACAAGTATGGCCTCTGTTGGTAACAGGTAATCCTCCACTGGTTCCACATAAATCAAATGAGACAGTATCGAAGGGGAATCTCGCTACCGGGACTCTTCCCATAGGAAGATTAGGATAAACTTCGGGGTTATCTTCTTAAGTTACACGCTTCGTATGTACTTACAAATTCCTTAAGTTTTATTACTGCCAACGGCACGTAAAAATATTGTTTTAATTTATGGAAAGTTTTCGTTACTCCTGAAAATCCACCTATATTTGAATGAAAATATTCAAATGCAGGTGTTATTGAGTTTTGGGGTAATACAGGTATTATTGATGTTTGGTTTCTATTTGTCTCAGCGGTCACGATTCTACATAGTATTACTTTATCAAGATCATAGTAAAAATTATCTATCTCTTTTCTAAGAGTTTTGAATTTATCCAGTAACACATCGTCCTTCACAAAATAATTAATAAATGCTACACACATTTCGTACTTTTTTTTATTTCTTTTTATATTTTCTATTGACACGGTACAAAAGTTAACCTTATTTTCTTTTACTGTGTCTTTGACTTTGTTTTTCTTACATTTATGTTCACTCTTAGCATTGATAGTGTTAACTTCATTTTTCTCAGCTTCCGACGGAATATTTTCTGGGTATCTACTCAAAAAGTCACAAGCTGCGTTTTGTTTACCTTTTAAATGTTCAAATTCATAAACTAGGTCTTAGATTTTCATAATCCATCTGGTTAGAATTCCCGTGGGGTTTTTAAATGTACGCAGGTACTGTAAGCTTTTATGGTCTGATCGTAGTATAAATTTTCTACCAAATAAATAGTGTCTAAATTTGTCCAAGTGGTGGATTATAGATAATAATTCTAAGTTTGTGGCTGAATAACTACTTTCGCCTTTTGATAAGTTTCTACTCGAATAGAAAATAACTTTTTCTATTTTTCTTTAGGCGTTCCCTCTAGAGGATTTGGGTTTTCTACCGGGATTTTTTTGCAAAAGAATAGCGCCAATGCTCTTTGAACTACCATCGGTTGTAACCACAAATTGTCCGTTTTCAAAATCAGGTGGCGATAATATTGATTCAGAAGTGAGTGGCTTTTTGAGACGGTCTAGAGAGGTTTGAGCTTCCTGGGACCAGGTAACATTTTGGGAGTTCCCTTTAGTTAATTCCGTGAAGGGTTTTGCAGTTTGGGCGTAATTGCGCACGAATTTTCTAAAGTAGACAGTAAGACCTAAAATTCCTTTTAATTCTTTCATAGTTCTTGGGGGTTTGAGGTTTTCAACACATTTTATTTTGTCAGGGTCTGGAGACATCTCTCTTTGCGTCAACACTACAACTAAAAATTTAATTTTTGGTTGAAATAAATTTACTTTTTCAGGCTGGCATTTTAAGTTGCCCAGTCTGAATTTCCCGAACAACTTAGCTAATGTTGCTAAGTGCTATTCAGCGTTTTATTTCTTTGTGGCACTGGGGACTTATCCCTTTAAAAGAAATTGGGAGACGCCTGATCGCCCTTGAAGGTTAGGCTCTTGTTTGAATCGCCTAGGCTATTTGTTTTTGCTTTACTGTGATTAGCCACCATCGTATCAAATTCGATCAATCGATTTACCTCTTGATCTGCAACATCAAACGTATGAATATTTTTGGATATTACCACTCTATATAGTTTTGGGGGTAGCCCTTTCAAAAACGTATTTAGTATGACTTTTTCATACAGTTCTCCTGAACCTTTTTCGTATTTTGCCTCTACTGAAATGCGTATATTGTCAAGATATTCTCTTATGTTTTGTGAATGGTCAAAGCATACTATTCCATGCTTTAATTTATTTGTGGAACTGGTTTCGATAAATCTATCTTTAGATGTCGTTAACAGTTTGTCCACTGTATTTATTGGCAAGCTGGCGTCATCACCTATATTATTTTCAATTTGCTTTAGAAAGGTGAATAACTCGTTTGAATCACTCAAAATAAATTTTTTTTTTCACTTAACCTATTTTGGAGGAGGCTATTGTCTCCTATGAGATATTTTAAAGGGTTTTCCTGTAATAGCTTAGCGGTTATAGGCCTAGTCACTTTTTTTAATATATGTCTGTATCTTTCCAATAATTAAATTTAAATTACAAAGTTTATAGCCCAAAGTTTATACCTGACCTTTATCTTAATAGAAACATGTCGCCTAATGTTTATAGCTCTGTTTTTGTTAATTCTACAAACTGGGCCAATTGGATATTAAATTTGTCGATATCTGATTGTCCATTGTACTGTGGAAAAGACTTTGCCATTTCTACATTTTTCGCGACCAACTTTTGCACCATTAATAGTTCGCTTAATTCTTCTGACATTTTTTTTTGCGTTTGAATAACTCAAAATAAATTTATTTTTTCACTTAACCTATTTTGGAGGAGGCTATTGTCTCCTATGATATATTTTAAAGGGTTTTCCTGTAATAGCTTAGCGGTTATAGGCCTAATCACTTTTTTATATATATGTCTGTATCTTTCCAATAATTAAATTCAAATTACAAAGTTTATAGCCCAATTAGTTCGCCCTGTTTTCCTCCAATTTCCGACCGCGCCATTTGTAGCGATACAAATTTTAGACTGGTCTTAATTGTGGTAATAAAGATTGACCGCGACAACGTAATATTTTAATGTAAGGCTGTGAACTTACACCTCATAAGTTCTCCGATAGCACCACTTATAGCACTAAGGACTGTGCCATATGTGATATTATGATTAAAAGCGGTATACCGATCGCGCCACTTGCTGAAAGCAAGAAAATAAAATATGTAATTATATAAATGTAACCTCCTTTCCTTGGGTTATCTCGAAATCAATTACCTGTTATATTATGTAGAAATCAGATCCCTTGGAGCGCTACCATGGAGGTATATTGATGTCATCAAAAACAAAAAATTACCAGTACAGTAGCGCAAAATTAGGAGCTGATCGTGTTCATAATTGTGAGCGTGATCACGAATTCCGTTCCGTGAGATCGTGCTCATAATTATGAACATTGTCAGGATTTCTGTTCAAAAAAACTATTGGTCCTATACCTGAACATGATCGTGAAGGGTTTTAACTGTGAACATTTTCAGACCATGACAATGGAGTCAAAACCTATTCGAAGGGCGATAATTGATACTGAGTTCATTACCATAATGAACGCGAATGAAAACATTATATATTTGGCAGCTATGTTAGTCATGGACGAACATGGAAATCAGATTCCCTTTGGGAGCGTAGGTTCAAATCCTACCGACCGTGCCATTTGTAGCGATACAAATTTTAGACTGGTCTTAATTGTGGTAATAAAGATTGTCCGCGACAATGTAATATTATGCTTTAAGGCTGTGAACTTACACCTTATAAGTTCTCTGATAGCGCCACTTATAGTGCTAAGGACTGTGCCATATGTAATATTATGATTTAAAGCGGTATACCGATCGCGCTACTCGCTGAAAGCGAAAAAATAAAATATGTAATTAAATAAATGTCCTTTCCTTGGGTTATCTCGAAATCAATTACCCGTTATATTATGTAGAAATCAGATCCCTGGGAGCGCTACCTTGTAGGCATACGAACTAATTATCTGTTATGCGACTAGGCACAGACATATAAAATAAGGTAAACATAAGTAGAAAAGCAATAGTTTTATTATGACTTACATATTTAGGTGTACAGCAGTGGTTCACTTCAAATGACAATGATAAGGCAAGGATAAACTGACTCTCAAAGATAATGCTTATTACAACAGAGACAATCCATAATTGAAACGAAAAACATTTTTTTTTCACTATATCACACAAATAAAACTCCTGCGCATTACTAGCTTTTTTCATGATTTGCCCAAGTCCTGTGGTGGGGGCCGCTTCTTTGTAATTATGTTTGCAAACTTACATCATTATGCGGACTGTTCGACCAATAATTTGTTGTCCAAGTATTTTAAATAAAGTTTCTTAATATTGAACGTGATCGTCTCTAATTAGGTTGCTAGCTACCATTGCAACCCGGATACTCTTGATTATCTCTGTATTTAATGTTTCTCCAGATTAATGCAGACTTGTTAGTATTCAGACGATAAACCTTGTCATTTCTTTCGTTGATTCATGCAGACTTGATAGTATTCAAACGATTAGCCTCATCATTTTGGTAATTGGATGATACACGACATTTCTTTAGAGCTGCTCCTTTTTTATCCTACTTATATCGGTTTTTGGCTTTCAATTTGAGAATATCCTTCAAATTACAATTTACTTTCCGTCCCATGGCTTTTCCCTTGAAAATCATTGGAATAAAGAACCATTGCATACATTGGAATTAGTTAGCAACTTGATTCTTTGATACATAAGTTACAGTAAAGAATACCAGCAGTAATACATAAGGGACCGATATAGTTATTCATAAATGGTGTTGGTCTAATCGTTTTTTTTATATAATTGTCTATTATTCTGTAAAATGCAGTAATTTTTGGAGGGTTTTATCAAAAAATTAATTTGTTAACTGAAGAGAGAATAATTCCTGAAAATTTGAAATACCATAATTTTATTTAACTGCAAAATTCAAAAAAATTTATAAAGTCTGAGGATTAATTTTAATTTTTAATTCAAATCAGAAAAATACCTGAAAATTTTAAAATTATTTTGGTTTTTCTTTCGCTTAAGGTGACTTGTTACGCCATTTTATTGGGTGCAATTACCTTTTAAAATGAATATTCTTAGCTAGATAAACTCTAGTATATTCGGCATTAAGGAAGTTTTTGGGAAGCTCAGCTCTGGTCTTATATCGTATGCTATATTATTTGGCTGTTCAGATTTTGATTTGGTGAAAAAAGCACAATTTTCTCTATTTGACAGTCCCACTAGACTAAAAGAAGTTGAAAAGTCAATCTCAAATCAAAAGTTTTCTACATGAATACCCTTCAAGAATCAAAGAAGGTTATATTGAGGAATCATTCTTTATTCGATATTTATCCCTTACCATAAGCTGGATTGAACCTGCCAACCTTTTCAATTATGTGGCAAACTTTCATCCATTGTTATGTAGTAACGTATGCACTGATTTGATTTTTCCACAAAGCTGTGTATGTACGGATAAACAGATGAACAGAAACGGATTAATCTTAAATTATAGTATAGATAAGACTATATTATCATTATATGATAATGCATCAATTTTCAGTGTCTGGGTTGCAGCGGTAGCTAGCAACCTATTAAGAGACGATTACGTCTAATGTAAAGTAATATTAAAACGCATAACGCCTAAAAAAGGGTCGGATCAAAACAAAAAGTACACCATTAGAACTGCCTTGTCCGAAACCCCTGTATAGGAATCCTTCTGTCCCTTGGCTTGAACAGCAAGAGAAATATATTGGCTTGAAAATCAAGAAAAGTGGCAGCTACTACAGCCTTCTGCCTTAACGGCATCTTTTTTCTTCTTTTCCACAGATAGCTTGGCACTGGAACATTGTAGAGAGTTTTGCAATGGCTCATTTTAAAGGAAATTAATGGAGTTAAAAACCTTTTATAACTAAAATAAATAATTTTTAAAACAGGAAAAATTCTTCCACTAAAACCTGCATTTTTGATGTCTTTTCATACTTCAAGTGTCTTTTCAAAGACACTTGATTTTCGAAGCAATCAAACAGTTCGTGGTAAAGTTATATCAAAAGACCATCATTAGAAGAACAAACCATAGCATACATTGGACTTATTTAGCTGTCTGATTCTGAGAGTCGTGTCTTGAACATTTTGCTGATTTTGTGTGTTTTTTGCAAGAAAATAACTGGTCTTTAGCAAACTTAACCATAGCTAGTTGAAACTCTACATAAATATCTTCATTTTTAGCCTAATTGCGTAGGTACTAAAGGATCATTGAACATTTTTTCTGATTTTGTGTGTTTTCGAAAGAAAATAGCTGGTCTTTAGCAAATTTAGCCATAGCTAGTTGAAACTCTGCATAAATATATTCATTTTTTAGCCTAATTGCGTAGGTACTAAAGGATCATTGAACATTTTTTCTGATTTTGTGGTTTTTTTGCAAGAAAATAGCTGGTCTTTAGCAAATTTAGCCATAGCTAGTTGAAACTCTGCATAAATATCTTCATTTTTTAGCCTAATTGCAAAGGTACTAAAGGAACATTGAACATTTTTTTTGATTTTGTGGTTTTTTTGCAAGAAAATAGCTGGTCTTTAGCAAACTTAGCCATAGCTAGTTGAAACTCCGCATAAATATCTTAATTTTTAGCCTAATTGCGTAGCTACTAAAGGAACATTGAAAATTTTTTTCTGATTTTATGTGTTTTCGCAAGAAAATAGCTGGTCTTTAGGCTAATTGTTTCTTAATACAGACAGATAAAACCGGTTACTTCAAAATGATTTTAAAACCTCTGAAACTCTAAAAAAACGAAAATTTTATATAAAACACACACACACACACACACACACACACACACACACACACACA
>JAQQPU010018508.1:1639-17418 GCA_029168905.1 Artemia sp. Kazakhstan ARC1039
ACCAGGGCATAACTCACAACCCTCACCCTGAAGGCTCTGGAGGAGTGTCCTCCTCAAAAACATAATTTCTATCTCAAAATCAACTACGCTGATCAAAATGGCTATCTAAAAAGTTTGATTGAATGTGTTTTGGGAAAAGGTGGTTGTAGAAGGGTTGTTAGTTGGCTTTCAATCACTTTCGACTATTAAAGAGGGCACAAGCAATTTCAATTTCCAATTGAATGATTCCTTGTGTTTGGGGGAGTTTATTTTGGAAAATAGTGGGTGTGGAAGGGATGTTAGTTGCCCTCCAACCACTTTCGACTATTAAAAAGGGCACTAGCCACTCGAATTTTCAATTGAAAGAGTCCTTTTCGAAGTTTCTATGTCAACTTCTTCGATACGAAGTGCCCTGCTCTAAAGGAAAAAATAATAAATGATACATTGTGCCAACGTCGTTCTTATATGCCCTCGGGGCATAACTTAAAACCCTTGCCCAAATGGTTGTGGGGGAGTGTTCTCCTCAAAACATATTTTATCTGGAAATCAACTATGCTGAACAAAATTGCTTTCTCAAAATTTTGATTAGATATGTTTGGGGAAATAATGGGCATGGGGAGGAGGGGCTTGTTGCCCTCCAATCATTTTCTAATATTAAAAAGGGCAAAACCCACTCCAATTTTAATTGAATGAGCCGTTTTCGAAATTTCTACGACAACTTCTTTAATTCGAAGTGCCCTGCTCTAAAGTAAAAAATTATAAATGATAAATTGTGCCAACACCGTTCTTATATGCTCTCAGGACATAACTTAAAACCCTTGCAAGGAGGGTTGTCGGGGAGTGTCCTCCACGAAAAAATATTTTCTATCGGGAAATCCACTACACTGAACAAAATGGCTATCTCAAAATTTTGATTGGATTTATTTCGGGGAATTATTGGCGTGAGGGGCTAATTACCCTACAATGACTTTTGACTATTGAAAAGGGCACTAGCCACTTGAATTTGCAATTGAATGAGCCCTTTTCGAAGTTTCTAGGACAGCTTTTTCGATACGAAGTGCCCTACTCTAAAGGAGAAAAATAATAAATGAAACATTGTGCCAACATCGTTCTTATATACCTTCAGGGTATAACTTAAAAACTTTGCCCCGAGGGTTGTGGAAGATTGTCCTCCTTAAAAACATATTTTCTATCTGGAAATCAACTCCGCTGGACATTTGGCTATCTCAAAAATATATTTTCTATCTGGAAATCAACTACGCTGAACAAAATGACTATCTCCAAATTTTGAATGGATATGTTTGTGGGAATGATGGGTGGGGGGTGGCTAGTTGCCCTCCACTCACTTTCGACTATTGAAAAGGGCATTAGCCATTCCAATTTCCAATCGATTGAGCCCTTTTTGAAGTTTCTACGACAACTCTTTCGATACGAAGTGCCCAGGTATGGAGAAAAAAACATTGTGCCCACTTCGTTCTTTGCGTATGTGTTTGGAAAAATGTAGGGAATGAGAGTGGCATTAGTCACTATCCAATCACATTAAACTATTAAAAAAGGCACAAGCCCTTCCAATTTCCAATTGAATGAGCCCTTTTGAAGTTTCTACGATAACGCTTTCAATAAAAACTTTATATGCCCCCAGGGCATAACTTACATCCCTTGCACTAAGGGCTCTGAGGCTGTTATCATCCTAGAAGATATAATTTCCAGAAGTTTCCAATATTTTGAAAAAAATTGATATCTTAAAATTTTGGTTGGATGTGATTGGCAAAATGGTGGGTGTAAGAGGGGCCTTAGTCACTATCCAATCACTTTCAACTATTAAAAAAGGCACTAGCCCTTTCAATTTCCTATTGAATAAGCCTTTTTGAAGTTTCTATGACAATGCTTTCAATGAAAACTTTATTTGCCCCCAGGGAATTTCTTATAACCCTTCCCCGAGGGCTGTGGAGGGAGGGGCTGTCATTCTTAAAGACCGAATTTCCAAAACTTCCAACTACGTTGAATAAAATGGCTTTCTAAAAATTTGATTGGATGTGTTTGGGGAAAAGGTGGGCGTGAGAAGGGGGTTAGTTGCCCTCAAATCACTTTTGACTATTAAAAAGGGTACTAGCATTTTGAATTTCAAATCAAATGAGCCCTTTGTCAAGTTTCTACGACAAAGTTTTCAATAAAGCCCTTATATACCCCCAGGGCAAAACTTAACACCCCTGCCCCGAAGCTCGTGGGGGGGGGGGGCACCCAGCTCAAATGTATATTTTCCCGATCTTTGAACGTCGTGGGAAAATTGCCTACTCAAACTACGCTGAACAAAATGGCTATCTCAAAATTTTGATTGGATGTGTTTGGGGGAATGAGGGGCGTGGGGGGGTAGTTTCCCTCCAATCACTTTTCACTATTAAAAAGGGCACTAGCAATTCCCATTACCAATCGAATGAGTCCTTTTCGAAGTTTCCAACACAAATCCTTTGATAAGATGTGCCCGGGTATGGAGAAAAAAACATTGTGCCCACATCGTTCTTTACTTAGGCAGCGCTATCGCGCTGCCTATGATATAAATTTCATAAAATGAATAGAATACTGCATAGAAGCTAAAAATGTTGTTGGCTCAGTTGTTATCTAAAGAAAACAGATGTCAGGGCTGTCATGGGAGGTATTTTATTGTTTCACTGACATCATGAATGATTACGGAATATCAGATAACACATCATTGAGGAAATTCTCAGAATACATGCCAAGAAATTCTCTGAAACCGGGATAAATATTCTTAAAAAGATGCCAAGGAAAGGTTTTAGCAACTCCAATAGTGCATTGGGGTAGGGTTGTCATTGTTTTCGTTGAAGGAATACTACTACTCCAATGGCAACATTGCTTTTGGTATCCCGCTCCTTTCGATGGGCCCTTAAGTAAAAAAAAGAAAATATTGCTGGTTCTAAATTTATTTTCTGATGAGGGTGGGTAAATATTGCAGGGCCAACTTCTTGGCAATTAGTGAAAATTGAACTTCTAGCTTCTGTTTTTGGATTCATCTCTTGGGAGAATATCAAAGGACTAAAATGTCACTATGTAAAGGTTTTTTGTTTTCAGGTATGATTTCTGCTTAGTTTTTTTTTCCAATGCAGGAATTTAATTACGCCCCTGCTTCGATTCAACAACATAGTGTTATGGGCAAAGTTAGTTTTAAGTGCCACCGAGATATGGTCCATTATCAATTATTTTGTTTTCTAAAAGGATTTCCATGCTTAAATCATTATTTCAATACTTATAGTCTGTATTTTGTTGTAAAAATCCTAATCAAACGAAGCAATTTGAGCAATTTTAAAGTGTGGTGAAAATGAAGTTTTGTTGCAAAAAATAATAAAAAAGAAAATTACATAAGTGTAAAGTGCATGAAATACAATTCGTAACAAACGAACGAGTGTTTTGCATGTTTGTTTCTGTATTTTCTAATATTATGTTAAAAAAAAAGATTTCGAACGATATAAGGCGCTGAATCCATTATTTTTAATGTCAAAATAAATATATCCAATCTGTAATAGAAGCAACCAAATCCAAATTCAACAAACAGGAATTAATTCAAATATAAGCATTGCTACCTCCAATACACTCTGACATATGCCTCATTTGAGCTTTACCGAAAACAAAGTATGTTTGAACACATAGCTTAACTACTAGATTAACCACAACCTTTTCTGATGAAAACTAATCAAGTTTTATCTACTAAAAATTTCCTACTGCAAATATACGTATTAGTATATTCCGTTTTACGGCAATTTTCTTGAGTAAATAATTGCGAAAATAAATACAGTTTTAAGACTTTAAAAGTACAACTTGCTTACCATGTAACCTTTTACTGCCATCGCATGGGACTAACAGGATTTATTCCTATCTAAGCCTCTAAATTGTCCATTTGTACTTTTGGATTTATGATATGGTAGTTATGTCTTGGCTCGTCTTTGTGTCAAATTGGAACTATTTAAACAAAGATTTCGGCTTTAAAATAGGCAAGGTGCCTTCCTTTCTTCTAAAAATATTACTGTTGAGGACAGAAGTATAGAGTCAATGATACAAGCACGTCCATAGAGGGTGCACAAGACTAAATGGAGTTGATGGTTCCTCAAGACATTTTCCAGCATTCGTTTTCTTAAGATGTTTCGAAGGATTTTTTTTAAAGTCTTGAAACGTTGTTTAGAATTCTTAATACTCCTTTAGGCCTAAGGTTTACTAGCAAAGCTAAGAGGGTTAACTAAAAACATTTGGTGTTTCTAACACGTTTTAGTTCCAGCTGTCAACACCGGAATGCAATTAGCCAGCATTATTTTTCCGCCCGCTAAACTTCTTCGGTCCTAAGAGATGTGTTTATTGGGATAGGACATAGTGTACTTTGTAACGAGATAAGATGAGAATTTAAATTTATTGATATGATTTTTATGATTTTATTGATATGACAAGGAAACAAGCTTTGGGAAGCTTAAAGTCCTTGTATTTGTCTTTGCTTGTCAATGCAACATTGAAAAGAAAATAAGCTTAAAGTGCTTGCTTTTGCCTGAATACAAGTGCCTACGGCAATAGATTTATTGTTATTGCGTAATCCTTGACGAGTAAAGTTCTGATATTTTAGCCTCTCTAGGGTTTACAATGATATTATAAAATATTTGAGTCCAGTAGAAATTGTACCTGAGCCTGAGGTGTCCTATTATAAATAGGTGACGCGCGTGTCAACTGAACAGTCAAACTGGTAGCAATAAATTACTCTTAGAATCACATTCTAAGCAATGGGTTTTGCGCCAACGAATTTCATTCCCCAGGAGTCAATTGGTATGTGATTTTGAGAGGGAACCCATGGCCTTCCATTCCCCAACAACACTAAAGCCCTCTCTCACTGAGACTCCACGCCCCAAAACATTCTCAGCACCTGGTGCGCTCGAGGGGACCCAAGCCCCTAGCTTTTTTTATTTTCTCTGAAAATTTTCGATTTCCTTTTTTTAACTTTAAATGACACTGAGTATACTTAAATCATAGTTCTGTCTTAAATCTCTTCTGTAGCATGAAATTAAACGAAATAGACTTAATAATTGTGATTTTTTCTTGTTAAAGATGAACCGAATATTTTGGGTGTTAGTCTTTTTGTAATCAGAGGTGTGAGAATCAACTTAAAATAAATGAAGCGGATAAACATAAAAATTTTATGAAGTCTTGTTACTTTGGAAAAATGGTTGAATGTACAGTAAATGACCAATTTCAAAGGTTCTTGGTGCAGAAAAAAATTTTCAGCCAATGAATGATCACTGGTGTAATTAAAGGAGTGTCCATCTTTTGATTATTGTATAATTTCTAATAATAAAAATAAATTGGATATACATTAAGGAAATGTGCCTTAAAAATATATCGCCCACAAGCTAGTAGAGACGTACTTTCTTATAAATAGGATGCCATTTTGGGTAGCAATGAAAACTCGTAAAACCACATATTTGAACTATAAATCAAGTACTAATATAGACATTATTGGAAACATACTTGTGTTTTTATAAAAGTGAGAAATTAAAATTCATTGAAGTATCAAATAAATTATGTCGTTCGAACGGTAAATCTCTGAGAGTAACATTTCCATAAAATTTAGTGCTTAGAGATAATACAATATTAAGACTAATAGTTGATGAGGAGGATAAGCATCTTGCTAGTAGTTGTGGAAACAAATTATCAGTTCATCGGTCATATTACCCAAAAAATTGGGGTATTAGCATTGGAAAGAGGGCTGAAGGAAGGCATGTATATTGCCTCAGTAATATCATAAGCCATATATTTTCCTTGTGTCGGAATTACAATCTCTGTAAAAATAATTAGATAATAGACAATGAAATACCACGTAAAATATAAGGACATTCGTAGATAATATCACTAAACCTTATTAATAGGAATCAATCAAAAGCAAAGCACCTGAGAACATTAATAGTGCCATTGGCGGTAAACTAGTATTACCAACAGATGCAATTATGGACCCTCTATATAATAATGGCAAAATACATGATGAGCTTGTATAGAAGACCGAACTAAAAATTGTGTTTGACACAAAATGGAATAGTGAATATTCTTCCAGTTAGGAAAAGAGAGGAGAGAGTAACTACCCTGTAAAGAGCATACATCATGAAATATTTTATAGAACGGATTTTGAACATTAAAAGTTGTTCAAGATGGAATATTTGACGAAATTGGGCTTAGATGATACTTTTTTTATACTCGTAAAGAAGGTTTTTTAACTATGAGACAAGCACAAATGGAGACACTATAGGAAATGTCCTTGTGTTTCTTCATGAAATTGTAAGATTAAATTCCTTTGAAACCCCCAAAATTTTCCCCGGCACAAT
The DNA here is from genome assembly GCA_029168905.1 of Artemia sp. Kazakhstan ARC1039. NCBI lineage: Eukaryota > Metazoa > Arthropoda > Branchiopoda > Anostraca > Artemiidae > Artemia > Artemia sp. Kazakhstan ARC1039. The sequence continues at coordinate 7,984 of JAQQPU010018508.1, forward strand.
AGAGGATATGTGAGAGTGGTATTTGTAGTGAAGTTGGTGCTCAAAGACAATGTGATTCTAAAACTAATAATTGATCATACAGTAAAGCTTCTTGCTGCTACTTTTGGTAACAATCTTGCAAACCATATTACTTTAATATTAAAGTTATTAGTACAGTGATATAGGTATGACAATGCCATAAGCATTATTTTATCTACTTGTCGAAACTGTTACCTATGTTAAAATAGAGTAGTAATAGACAATGAAATTGCAAGTAAAATAAAAAAGGTACTAAGAGATAACATCACTAAGGAGTATAAAGACGATTCGATGAAAACTAAATAACCTATGAACATTATACCATTGGTCATATACAACATATATGATCACTGAACCCAATAATGCCATAGAGAAATGTATAACAAAAATATATGTAAACTACATTAAAAGTTGTGCAAAACATGTGATTGAAATTTTTATGAGTCAGAAACGAGTGAACATGATTTTTTTCCTAAAATTTTTTCGATTAAAATTGTTCTTTAACTCCATTTGTTACAGTTTTTGGAATAAAAATCATATTACTCAATAAGTATTTTGAAACCTTTTTTTCACTTGGTCTGTGTTCTTGGAAGCCAAACTTGTTATTGCTCAACTATTTTCAAACAAGTATTTTCAATAGAATTTTTACTTAAGCTCCATTGGTTCATGTTCTTGGAAGGCAATCATATTACTCCTTAAGTTTTTTTAGTAATTTTTTCTGTAAAGTATCTTGTAGTCTATGCATATGCATTATATTAACTTTTGCTGCAAAACATAACAGTTCCTCCAAGTCGAGTTTGCTCAATGATAGAACGTATATATTGCAAGCATCTTAACCCATTCGAGGGTTATTCAACACCCCTTTGTAACGTCTACTACAAAGTTGATACTCTTGCCATTGCATCATTGCTGTGCAGTTGCCAATTCTACTATCAACTTCCAACAGTTTAAAACGACTTATTTTAATAGTATAGTAATTGTTTTGTTAAATATAGCTTGAAGAAAAAAGCTTTTCACTTGCTTGTCACATTTAGCTTGTCACAAGTATTTATATTTTTATTTTGCATGCTTTTCTATTTTAGCATAAAAAAAATGTTTTTGCAAATATATTTTGAAACCATTTTTATTCAGCAGAATTATATGTTTCTGACGAATTTTCTAGTATAAGAAATAAAAGAACAAAGGGTATTTCTCTACTTAAAAGCTTAGCCAACTTAAATATTCTGTTGCATGTATACTGTGTAAGATTTTATGGCATTCTAGACAATTTTTTTTCTAGGATCAGAAAAGAAGCTGATTTTCAAAGTCAGGTAAATGATCTTATGAGTGCTTTAGGAATTTCAGATGACAGTTTGGAAATTGAAGATGCTTATTCAATAAGCCTTTTCCATGAATCGGATGACCAAATGAATTTTCCATTAAGAGGGATGGAATTTTATCATGTCATTGTTTGTGTTACCCAAAAGCCAAATTCATTTACAGACAAAAAAAAGTTGGCATCTATCAAGGAGGAATTGGGAAAGAAGGAATTCAAACAGACACGTGATTTCATTCAAATGATTATAGACAAATCCAAAAGAGGCCAGCAAACGTATTTTACTCATGACCTTTTGGAAGCAATAAGTAGGGCAATAATAGGTGCTACCATTATCTATACAGAGGGAGATATATTTCTCAGTCAAATAGCAGAAAATTTCAGCAGTGTTTCTCCACAAATTTGTCAGAATAATATTTACAACAAAATATATTCCGCAGAACCATTTATAAGGGAATACGATGCAAAAAGCTATAGAGAGCTCCGTTCTCGGGTTGAAAAGTATATAGCGAAAAAGCATGAACACAAATATAGTTCTAGATTTAATTTCTTGTTAGATTAATTTAAGAAATTCATTGTGATACTACATAGAAATTACGCTAAAAAAACAGAGCTTGGTAAAAATAGAAACGGATTTGAAAAACTAGAATTAATAACTATAAAAATCTGTAAAATATATAGCGCCTGTGTCCCTGTAAATATAGCGTCAATCTGTGTAAAACTGTAAATATAGCATGTTTATATTTTTACTTTCTTAGAGACTATACCTGTGATATTCAATAATATTCATCAAAAAGGGATCCAAAGAATTGGATTTTCAACAACAGGTATGTGGCGACCTTCAAAATTTTGAAAGTTTGTTTTAAGATTTGTGGGACGTTTACACATGTAGATAGTGTCAATGAGAAATAGTTTATTAAAACTATTTTTTTATTAATTGTCTATATTGCCAAGAAAAGTCAAGTTAAATTACAAGCTAAGACTAAGAATTAAATTAAAAATTAAAACTAACCTTTTATATAAAATCCAAATTAGAAGTAGTTCACGGAAAATATTTTTTTGTAATTTATCCATAAAATGGTTATCGTAGAATATATATTAGTTTTTTTGGTGCAGGATTGTAATTATGTTTTTAGTTAAGAAAGTCCATGTTAGATATGGGAAATTGAACAAAAAGAAAATTGAGCTTGATAATTGAAAAAGATGTAATTATTCCATTTAAGCTTGTTGATAATGCAAAAGTATTTAGAAGGCTTTGTGTTAAGGGAACGGTTTAAAAATATGTCTTTTGTATTAAAGTTGGTGCGTTTTAACTTTGGCCTGAGTACTCATTTCAATTTTTACTCGTTTTAGCATCTATTAATTCTTTTTTAACAATATTAGGTATCTCTACTTGTGCTGTGATTGTTTATTTTAATTTCTTTTTTTCTTTTTTGAGTTTTTTTTTATCATTTAATAGCAAGGTGTAGCCATTTTAAGATTAAATTATTATTGACTTTATTGCAACTTGTTATCTATGGATTTTCACTTTTTGTCAAAAACTTGCTTTTCGGAAAAACAAAATTTAACAAACTGTTTTTCGTATTTGTTGTCAATGTTTTATTATTGGTTAAATAACATTTCTTCGTTTTTTCAAGTTGTTGGTTTGATTGTGTTGAGTAGACTTATTGTATAAATTTCATTCAAGTTGATTCAGGCTTGGGACAGTTCTTTAACTGACATTTTCATTCAACAGGAACTTCCTGATGATATAATCGAAATAAACATCCTGGGAGACTATTCAAAACATTACATTTCAATTAAAAAGCAATAAAAATGAATTTATGTTAAGGGAATAACTCATCTCTCCGTATTTCTTATTCTTTAAACTCATTGATTTATGACTTCGAGATGAGCCTGTGTCAAGTCTGGCGTGGCAAAATGCCATTCAGAGATCATGGATGCTAAAGAAGTCATTTGATTAAATTCATCATTCCCTTCAATATTCTCAGAAGGTTACAGCTTAATTCCTTGACCCTTCCAGGAGTATTTCATACACATTATTTAAATATTTGCATTATAGGTATTTATTACTCATAATTCAGGAAAAGTCTCATTCATCTAAAAACAGCAGAAATTTTAATAATTAATAGTTTAGTGGTTATCGAAAAAAATAAAAGTTTTGTAAAATACTGATTGCAGAATAGTTTGCTTTATTGGTTTGTGTAGAATACTGAAATATAAGCATTGGGGTTCAGTTGCACGAGGGTTCATTCACAAGAGAATTCAAATGAACGGGCGTTCAGTTAAATAGGGATCTGTTGCTCGGCGGTTTAGTTAGCCAAGGGTTCTTTTGCACGAAGGTTAAATTGCACGAGGTTACAGTTGCAAATCGGTACTGTTGCAGAGGGTCTCACAATACGAGCGTTCAGTTACAGGGGGTTGAGTCACAGGGGCTGAGTTACTTGGGGTTCAATTGCACGTACACCGTGATGGACTTGTTTTTCAACTTATTGAGTTTTCGATTGAGTATTCATTTCATTTTACTGAATTTAGGTATTTGATGACAGCAATTTCTGGTTTAATTGGGTTTGAATTGTTATGGAACTCTATTTCTGCCCATCATAAGTCTTACATGGCTCTTGACTTAATTCTGAAAAACGTATTTGTCGGAAACTTTTTTGTTAATTTATATTGATTTTTTGTAATTAATTAAAATTTTATTCACTCTTTCTCTTTTCAAGTCACTTGTCACTTTTATCGTTACAGCTTCATCTATTTTACGTTTGATTTGTAAATTATGAATGGTCTCGGATGCCAATAGGATTTTTTCTTTTTCTATAAGCAAGTAATATTTTTTTGCTAGTGTTTGCCATGAAATGAATTAGAAAAAACTTTCATAACCAATAAAAAAACGTTTGAATATTTAATTAAAAATAAAAGCCTGTACTGTGGAGGTTCTGAAATCTTTCGTGGAAGCTATAATTCAAAGATTCTGAACATCCTTGTTATTGATGGTAATAAATAAATGTGCTGATTTCTGTCTCATGGCCCTTCAGCCATGAAGTTTCCTTATACGGAATAAATTTTGCCAATTGAGAGGTTTAACCTTACTTTTACCTTCATAATATCAGTGTAGACCAGAGTAATGAGGGGGTTATGGATTCTGAATGTCCCAGAGCCGCAACTCTTTTCGTGCTTTAAGGAATTAAGACGACGAAGAAGTTTAATGGCGATCCGCTCAAGATTCATATGTTATTAATTTTCTTCAAGACACAGGTGCTTGTTACATAATAGAAATTCACCTGATTTGTTAAATTTAGTGAGAGTGAAGTAAGCTTACATGACTTGTTGGATCATACGATTTCCCTCAGTAATATTTCTCCATCGGAAGGATAAATATCTAACTCTTAATTTTTTTAAGTAAAGATAAAATATTCCAAGAAGGTGTGTCTTCATGATAGCGTTGTAGTAGTGTTTAATATCCGGACCAAGCACTATTTAATTATGAAACAAGTGCTATTGGTAACAATATTGGATAGGTATACGTGAAATGTCATGACAGTAAGGAGTTAAGTTTCTGTTGAGTACCAAAAAAAAATTCGAGTGTTATAGAGGAGGATATGCGAAAGTAACATCACCAAAGAAGTTAGTGTTGAATGAAAATGTAAACCTAAACTTTTATTTGAAGGCGAGGACCATTTTCTTGTTGTTGGTAACATGTTACCACTTGATAAATCTTGTAACCAGTCTTCCTACTATTACCATTCAACGATAGGAAAAAATAAGGAAAATAAACTCATTTACCATTATCATGAAACATATCTTGTTTAGGACCCAAACTGTTAACTATTTATAAATAATGTAGTAATAGACAGAAAGGCATTGAAAAAAGGGCAGTAGCGGAGATTATCAGCAGAGAAATTAAAGATGAATTGATTAAAAACAACCCCACGCAAACGTTACTAGTGCCAATGATAGTTCAACTTAATCAATCTATAATCAATCTATAAAAAGGGAGTGTGTTCGTTAGTGATGGGAGAGAATCTTCATTTTTCTCTAATCGGTAGTGAGAGTGTGAGGATTAAAAATCGCTGGATTTGGAAACGAAAATCATATGAAATCTAGTGACTTTAGAAAAATGTTTTATTCTAGATGATGATTTTCTATAGTTATCTCTTCAAAGGGTGTTAGTTATCTCTTATATAGTTATCTCTTCTAAGGCTGGCTGGTAGTAATTGTGTATGTAGGGTTTTATAAAGGGTGATGTGTACCCATACAAGTTTAATAAACTTGGGTTTTGTTGTTAATGTGTTATAATTTTTTGTAATAAAACCTTTTTTTCTCTCAAAGGAGAATATTTTCTCAAAGAGTGCTTAAAGATGTAATGAGAATTGATTCTCCATCCTTACACTATTGTCTGAAACTCTTACGTCATGGGCCAGATGCATTCACTCAATTTATTGATATATTAATTGAAACAAAACAAAATGATTTGCTTTTAACCACTACCTAGAAATTTGTTGAAGCACGCAAACAACAAAAAAGTCGAATTAGTTTTGTGACGTCACTCGACGTCACCTCTTTCTAGAAGACATTCCTTTTATTGATCGTGAGTCAGTTTCTTTTTGTCAGTGAGACATTCAACATTGAAAATGTTTTACAAATGTTCATTATATTTGTATGCATTGGCAGCAGGTCATCCTGTGAGAATTGTACTATTCTTGACGACCATAATGAAAAGACTAGATTATAATATCCATGTAATAGAGGATATGCAGTGCAAATTATAGACTCTAATTCATGTCTTGAATATAATTGTAACCCTCCCGTTATAGGTTTCCTATGCTCCAATTGGCACTATGATAAATTGTGATCATTTATATGATACTTAACCTGGTATGACTAGAAAAACCCTAAACATGATTTTAGTTTTTTTTAAGAGACTGGTATCGTCGTGATTTTAAATTCTTTTGGGTGGAAGAGCCTGGTCAAAGCTTCAAGCGCTGGAATAATAAGAAAGCTTGGTTTTTCCGATATCGCTGTGAAGATGCTGTCATCTATGATTATAAACCTACTGACTTTTATTTGGCTGTTCCATAAAGTGATCCTTTGTATTAGAATACTGTGTGTGACTATGCCTAAGATAAGCAAATGGAAACATATGAAATTTAAAACATAAATAAAAATAATATTATTGACTTTACAAAGAAATGTAATGCAAATAAAGTTACATTATACTGTAAAGAATGTGAAACCAGACTTGGCATACCAAGATGACTAAAAGTTAAATCCTGACGAGCTGCCGCCATTTAACATTAGCAATGGTTACCTTTACGTGGGAGAAGAAATTAAATTGGGAGAAACATTATATCCATGCAATAGAGGATATGCAGGGCAAATATAGACTGTAATTCCTGTCTTGAAGATAATTGTAACTCTCCCGTTATAGGTTTCCTTTGCTTCAATTGGCACTATGATAAATGTGATCAATTATATTATACTTAACCCGGTATGACTAGAAAACCCCTAAACCTGATTTCAGTTTTTTTAAGAGACTGGTATCGTCGTGATTTTAAACTCTTTTGGGAGGAAGAGCCTGGTCAAAGCTTCAATTGCTGGAATAATAAGAGAGTTTGGTTTTTCCAACATCGTTCTGAAGATACTTTCATCTATGATTCTAAACCTACTGACTTTTATTTGGCTGTTACAGAAAGTGATCCTTTGTGTTAGAATATTGTGTGTGACATTGCCTAAGATACGCAAATTGAAACATATGAAATTTACAACATTAATCAAAATACTCTTATTGACTTTACGAGGAAATGTAATGAAAATGAAGTTACATTATATTGTAAAGAATGTGAAACCAGACTTTGCATACCAAGATGACTACAAGTTAAATCCTGACGAGCTGCCGACATTTAACATTAGCAATAGTTACCTGTACGTGGGAGAAGAAATTTAAAGGACTCGGGGTTCCCACCCAGTATTTATTTAAGTGATCTTGATAAAATTTTACGCAAATTCAATGGTTTTAGTGTTGTGAATATTTATTTAAAAGCGCTCATTGATTCTGGTGGGACTGTAAATATAAAAGACTCAACTATATTCAATAAATTACCGCCATTTATGAAACGAAGTAAGATTGATTCTTCTTCCAATTTTACTAGTATAACGGGACGTAACCTAAGTATCAAAGGCTCCATTCGTCTGAATGTGAAAAAAGACAATAACAATTTTCCCACTAGTTCATAATGCGCAAATACTCCCTCATTGAAGCGATAATCAGGGTTAGTTTTTTTAAAGAGCCAACAGAGTACTGTTGGACATAGCCAACCATAGATTCATCTATCAAACCAATCTTTCTTCCCGACGGGTGGAAAAAGAGGATGCAATAGTGAATAGAGTAAAGTGTTTTGTACCTCATTTCTTGCCTCGTAATAAAGTAATTGTAAACAACAAGTTGATCAAAACAATAAAAGCAAAAATAGGGAAAATGCAGCAATATAGACAAAAATAAAATCGTAAATAATTTCTGAGACCACACTGGCTTCGTTTTATAAAAAGAAATTCAGGAAATATCTGAGTTATGGAAAGATATAAAAAATTTCAACACGTCTCATTTGCTCACCGAAACAGAAACCAAGCTTAAGTTTAAATCTAATTGAAGACAATGGCGAGGACAAATATTACGGTTTTGCTGTGTGCAAAATAAATTTCCCGAGACAATCAAAGAATACAAATCTTGCTGATGATTGAACCGTTGAATGACAAATATGAGATTTGGTTTGTTTCTCTGTGGGAAGGAATTCCTAAGGATCTGTTATGCGAAGAACATACGATATGGTACGAAAAAGGAGAAGGTTTTATTTTGATGACAAACACGCATGAAAATGATTCAATTACTTGAAGAAAGGGAATATGTCTCGTGGACATACAAGTAGAATCAAAACATGAATTAAATAAATGGAAGGATTCCAAAATGAATTTAGTTAATAATATTAACGCTCCAAATGAAAGATACCCCTAACCAAAACTCAATTTTTCGAAAAATATAATCAGAATCATATCAGTAATGCATCAATAAAGCAAAAATTGTGTGAATTTTTGTGGGAGTTTAAGGATGCGTTTTCTGCTTCGGAAGAAGCTATTCATTTAACACAATTTTACGACTATTTTATCAAAACTGCAGGGCTACCAGTTACAAAAAAGCCCTAGCGTATTCCATAAAAGCATAAAAGTTGTCTAATAAATAGAATCAACGAATTAGAAAAGAATAATATTATACGTCGAAGTGCAAGCCCTTACTCTGCCCCTGTAATCCTAGTATCAAAGAAAAATAATGATCTTAGACTCAATGTACATTATAAGGCTTTGAAAAAACAAGTTGTTAGTGACAAATACCTTCTACCAAAGATAGATGAAATCCTTGATTCCATCTCAAGGAAGAAAAAATTTAATTCCTTAGATCTTACACAAGAATATTGCTAAGTCAAAATAGCAGAGAGTAACGTTTATAAAGTTGCAATTTCTACGACGTAATGTGGCTCTTATGAATATTTAAGAGTACCCTTTCAATTTAAAACGAGTTCAAGTGTGTTATGTAGACCACTTTTAAATTTTTTAAGAGTACTAAGTAATATTATTCATTTCGTTGATTTTTTTTATTCCAATAATCACGGCGCAAGGTATTTCAAATTATCTGATATGCCACTATTCATTTACCTCTTTCAATGGCCTCGAGGTTTTAAATGTCTATTGAACCTTCTTTTGAAGGTGTCAACAGAGGGATTTGCAGGGATAATATCACCAGGAAGATCGTTCCAGATAGAAGTGCAACGCCGGATGAAGCTGTTCCTCAAGTACTCGGTTTTTGGCGTATCCTCCCTTAGATAATTGGACCGAGCTGTGCTATGCCTTTGCCTTCTTGTCAGCCTTGTTGGCTGGACAAAGGGGGGCACAATTCGAGAGATCTCGTCTGAGGGAGGCAAATTCATGTACTGGTAGAAAACAGCCATCGACGCTACATCAAACCTTTCATTTAGAGGCTGGAGCAATTCTTATGTAGAGGCACAGCCCGCCCTATTTGCCCTATTCTGGATCTTCTGAGGTGGTGCCAA
>JAQQPU010018509.1:0-17418 GCA_029168905.1 Artemia sp. Kazakhstan ARC1039
CCCCCCCCCCTCTGCGGAAAATAACGCCCGGTAAATACCCCACTCCCCCGAAAAAGACCCCCTCCCCCCGTGGAAATCGAGAACAAGATTTTAAGAAAAATATTTGTGTATTATTAATGTATTTCCACGGTCAAAGGGATGCCCTGTAGCGGAAGGGCACCCTGCAAAACCGGGAATGGTATTTTTTTGTGTGGTTTTGAAATTTATAGTAGTATACCTTGTCTTCATCAATTATGTTTGGCTACCCAAATTAAAAAAAAAAATTTAAATTAGTGTAGGTGACATTAAAGTTTGAAATTAAATGAAAAAGATTATTATGTCACCGAGAGGAGAGGAGGTGGGATTTTTTAAATTAAAAAAAAACTCCAACGCTACCTCTATCCCCGCCTCTCTTTTTCCAAACATGACCAAAAGTCATTTTCAGATATTATCTTCCTCCCAAGACTTGTTTTTATAAGTTCTCGCCTTTTAGAATAAAACTTTTGTTTCTTACAGCTGCTGTGGAAGCTTGTCTCTCGCATGAACTAAGGAGACGAACTCTTGGGCTCTTTCGATCTTCATGCACAACTGCACTTTTGTTAAAAGCGGCAAAATTCAACGCAGATGCGAAGCACGTCGCAGACATTCTTGGTGACCTTGAATCTTCTGATAGTGGAAAGTAAGGATCTCAATTACTTACCATAATGTTCGATCTACAAAACTGGGCAATTTATTCCTAAATAATAGAAACAATGGCACTTATTACTTTTTCTGGCAGGAAAAGGACAAAAGGGGGGAAAGAGGAAAATAGTAAATGCAATCGGGTTTTCAAAAGGGCTTATAAGCAATAGTATACGAAGCACAGGGCACTTGTAAAAACTATTAAATCAGCTCACCTGATTATTAAATAGAAGTTCTAGCGCCCTTTTCAAAAGTCAAAAGTGATTGGAGGGAAAGCAGCCGTAAAGCATCGATGAAATTGTAAAGGTATTAAGTTGAAACTCTCGAGGAAATTTTAAGAGGATGTTGAAGTAAATAAAAAGACACTCTGTACAAGCAGATTTTCAAAAGGGCGTTTCAGCAGTATCCGGAGAATGATCTAGGGTATTAAGTTGGAGCTTCCAGCGCATGTTAAGGGGGGTATTGATACAACCGAAACATACTATATGCCTACAACCCATACTACTTTTACTACTTATAAGAACAGCTTAGAGTAAATTTAAGAGAGGTTTGTTGAGCTAATAAAAACTCATCATGTGCGTACTGTTACTGCTAGTAGTAGTAGTGCTAAATCCACTGTTAGCACTGATATTACTAAGGCTAATGGTATTAATGTGGAACTTTGAAGGACATCTGAGGGGAGTGTTGGGCTAAATCAAAACATAATATGTGCATGCGGGCTATTAACAGGACTTATCTGAAATATCTCAAAAAAAAACTTAAGGTTTTAAGTCGAATCTATCAGGGCATGAAGAGGCGATGTTGTACTAGATCAGAAGAGCAGAATATGGATACCATTACTGCTTTCTACTAATACTACTACTGCTATCAATAATAGAACTCCCATTGCTTTTGCTATTACTTCTACTTGGGTTTCGATTATGAATATGTAGGGTAAACCTTATACTCTGGAATAGGGTATAAAGTGGAAACTGCACACGGAAAGTTTATATTCTGGTAAAACTAAATCAAAAGGCACTATGTGTATGCTGGTTGCCAATAATACGTCTCAGCAATATTTCGAAAATGATTTAGGGTATAAAGCTGAAACTTTCAGGGTTACTACTATTACTACTTCTGCTCTTACAATTGAATTAAATCGAAAAAGTGTAAGTGCGTCCCGGTTGTCAAAATAGCGTAGATACAATGTTTTACTAACGGTATTAGGTTTAATTTTTCAGGAAAGAAGATGTAAAACTAAATTAAACAATATTTTGTGTGTCCAAACATTTCAAAAAGGGTGCATGCTATAAAACAATTTCAATATATAAATAGTAAGCCAAATAATGAATTCATATAGAAAAAAATGTAAAGGTTTAAAACGTCCTATTTATTCCAATGAGAAAGAATATGTCATTAAAAATTGAGCAGAAATCAATTTAAAACTTTTCCCACAAAATAATTTTTTGAAGAAAAGTAGAGGAACATTAAACCAAAAGGAGGAGAAATAGTGTCAATTTATTTTCCAAGCGTAAAACTACTATAAATCACCATCAATAAATAAATGAAACCAAAAAAGAACAGAAATTATAATAGAATAGTGAGTTAAACTCAAAAAGAGCAGTAACTAAGATTAACAGGACTAATACCCCCATCCCTTCTAAAGACCAGAACATAATTTGCACTTTAGTGAAAAAAAAAACATATTTTGAATATTTTAACTTTCTTAACTTTAATAAATTCAAAAGTATTAATACCTTATGGAACAGATACATCAGTATGTACATAATAAGCTGTTAATCCACATTCATTTGCTTTTTTAATAATCTCGGATATGATGGTGTGTTTTGTTTCGATATTACGAGAAGTATAAGCATTCAGCTCGAAATAAAGATTGCTGTACTAAATAACTAATTCAAACTCAGAACGAGGAGAAAATAAACAACAGGGGCTCAATACCCCGTACCTTCTAGAGACAAAAACATAATTTGCACATCACTGAAAACAATCCTAATTTCGAGCTGTGCATTTCTATTTCTGATATTATCAAAAACGATCATTATCATAGCATAGATTATTTTAAAAAAATGATAGTGGACTGAAAAACTATTATGTATATAGCCTACTGACATTCAATCCTCAAAGTCTGAATAGTATTGGATATATTATAGTTAAAAAGGAGAAAACATTTAAAATATATTTTATTTTTATTAAAGTGCAAATTATGTTCTGGTATCTAGAAGAAGCAGGGGGAGTCACCCCCAATCCTTTTAGTTTCTGCTCATTTTATGTTTGACTCGGTTGTTTAGTGTAATAATCCTTATTTCGAGCCAAATATTTCTATTTCTCATAGTGTCGAAGAAAAAAACACCGTCAATACCAAATTTACAGAAAAAAACAAAACATAAATTTGATTGACAGTTTAATAAGCATATACTGATATTTATTCCTTAAAGTCTTAATTATTTCGGATTTATTAAAGTAAAAAAGAAAAACAATTGAAAATATTTTTGGTTTTCAGTAAAATATATATTATTATCTGGTCTTCAGAAGGCATTAGGGCGATAGCCTTACTTATATTCGTTTCAGCTTGTTTTGAGTTTGACTTGGTTATTTATTGTATTTTCTGTCCGTTTTGGGGTTTAATTTATTTATTGATGGTGATTTGTGGTATTTTTACGCTTAGAAAACTTTTTGACTTCATTTCTGCTCATTTTTGGTTTAATGGAGCTCTTTACTTTTCAAAACATATGGTAATTATTATTTGTCATATTTAAAAACATACTTTCGTTTCTTAAATAAAATTTAATTTCATAAAATTAAATAAGAATAGGAAAAAGGGAAAATCATCATTGTCCTTTTTATGTTCATTACTAATTTATCCGTTAGTAGTTTGAATTTAGGGTTCTTTTTCATGTATATTTTATGTTTTAGTGTATTTAAATTCATATCAAACTTTTGATTATTTAATTTTTTATTTATTTAAATTTTTCCACAATTCCTCTTTTAAGGCGGTCTTCAAGTAGTGGTGACAGTACAACCAAGCTCTCATTCGGTGCAAAGCCAGCACTTCAAAAGCGGAACTCTGCATCACTGTTATCAAATTCCACCACTGTTCACCAAAGATATGTTTGGATAAAGATTGCATTATTTGAAAGAAAACTTACCGATATTGTTGATTATTTGGTCCAGAATAGCAAGTTAGTCTTTTATACATTAAGCGGCTTTTTAAACGAGCGGCGACAAGATCAGGCTCTTCGACATAAATTTATTTTAAGAGGCGGGCAGTGTCAGATATTAGAGAATGTAAGATAATTGAATTTACTTCTACTTCTAGTAACTACTCAATAGAACCCCAAGCCAACTGAGGTCAACACAGATATGCACTCTCATGAACACTCTGTCTATTCTAAGGTTCACTCTTTACTTCCTCCTATGAGGTTCTAATATAATTTAAATCCTTTCTTATGACCGTTTCCAGCACTATTCTAGAAGTCCGACTTTTCCTCAAACCTTAGATATGGCTTCCATGCGTAAAATATTGTCCTTACAATCTCAATCTATCTTTTATAATAGTCGTAGACAGTGAGATTGAACCGCATTTAGCGTTAAGCTTATTGTTTCCTATAATGTCAATAAAAATAACATCAAAAATTCTCCATTTAAGTTCTCTCTGAAAATATCTAGTATATCTTCAAAGTATCCCCCTCCCGCAAGGCTCTATCTCCACGAATACAGAGGGAAAGAAGATAAACATGAAAACAAACAAAACGAGAATTAAAGGGAAAAGGAAAAAACAAAAATAAAAGTAACAGGTAGCTCCTCTCCACCGACTATCCACCAAAAACCAAGCTGGAGCAGAATGTCATGTGTAATAAATGCTGCAGCACACAATTTCAACTTGGCTGAGAGAGATCAACACCTGTTAATCCTATCGTTACATCAACGAAAATTGAATATTCATCATCTTTCTCTTTCAAATATTTTCAAATTAAATAAAAAAACATCCCTTGCCATTCCAATTCAAATTTTTACATTTTCACTTTATCCTTAATCCTTGATACTACCTAAGAAAAGTTTGAATCAGTCTCATTTGTCGTCAAGTTCTCTTCGTTTTTGGCATCTAATTCGTATTTAATTTTCAGCTAAATGGAAGTCACATTTTCTTTCCCCCTAGAGAGTTTTAAGGACGAGGGGGAGCTAAATTACTCGTATTTTATCAATTTTTTTTTTTGGTTTTGGCTGTCAACTTTTACTTCATAGTAATTTTAGTTCGGTTTAAGTTGTGTTTCATACACGAATCGATATTTGCTTGGTGTAAGTTTTAATTATACTCTTTGGCTTTTATGCTCTACGCCTATCTACCCTATCTCTGCCCTAAGATGGATGATAGACTATTTATCAAAAAGTGAAATAAATCATTTTATACAATTCTGAAAAAGCTATGCCAACTTTGGCTCTCACAGAGACTATCTGAACTGGTTTTACTCTAATTAGCTATGGTTCTCAAGTTTTTCATCAACAAGCAATTTTATAGGGAAGGGGGGTTCTCATTGAGGACCAAACTGTCTGGAGGGAATTTGACGGGGGGGATGCACTTTACGTTGAAGAAAATTTCCACTGAGAAGTTTGAATTAAAATCAAATTGGTGGAAGTGATGAAAAACTTGAGAGCCATGACTAATTAGAGTAAAGCCACGACAGAAAGCCAAGGCCATTGTATAAAAATGTAAAAAAAAGTAGAACGTTTGATAATACCAAATTTCAAGAAGCAGTTCAAGTTTCACTGATATTCGTTCCATATTTTTCTTTCATCTATTATTTATGCTGATTCCAGTATCCTCGACTAGATCCCAGAGCTCTCTGGAAATGACCCTTTTACTACTTATATTTCAATACAAAAATTTCAAATCGTTACCAAAATCGGAAACATTTTTACTCTGTAACAATGATAACAGCAATATATTTTAAAAATCTTTTATAAAAGTTATATCCAGACATAAAAATAAATTCATCAATAGTAGGTGAATTTCTCTCTGCTTAATATCCTTCTCTTAAAAACGTAGATTTTTACTGCACTGATTTGTATTGCACTGCAATCATGAGACATAAATCCTATTATACGACAAAACTACTCATCTTTTACATCAACAAAAATCAACACTCTCAAATGAGAAAAATTCTATACCGGAGGAAAACATTTCACCTATTCTGGATGAATATGATTCACCAGCCCTCTTTATTTTATATTTCAGTATACTGAGTCACACATCAGGTCAATATGCAACGTTCTGATTTCAAGAAATCTTTTTTTAAGCTTTTTCGAAATTATGAAAATAAGCAGCACATCAATGAATGCTGCCAGGGTGTAACTGCCCGCTCTGGTAATTTTTCACCAAAAGAAAAACATTTCCATCTAAATTCTAGTTAAAAAAAACTTTCGTTGGACATCCTCCTCGCGAGACTATTTCCTGGTGTTGCCCTTAAACACACTGCTGTGTCAAAACCATTGGGGTGGCTGGGGGGTGGGGGATCCTATAAAACTTTTTTTCTCATTAGATATTATTTTATTTTTCTTTAAAATTGAACGCTTTGAAAATGTCACTAATAAGTAAAAACCTTTTTTTTTCTCTTTTTTATACAAAGGATGTAGGAAAGATCAAACTTCTCATTGCCTTTCGTTGGGCAATACCTGACATAATTTATTGATTGCATTAAGAAGTGACACCACACTACTGAACTTTACGCTAATTTTTTTTTCGAAGTTTCTTATTTAATCTTATTTTCATTTTTTAAAACATTTATTTTGTCTCTCTTGTAAAAGATGAAAACTTGGGATGTGCGCTTTGGTATTGAATATGGTGACAAGTTTTTTATTGTTTATATTTTCAGATAGTAAAAAGTTACTTTACTAATGAATTTATTTTAATATTTTAGTAAATATTATGAAAAAGAATCTGTGTTGGCTGACCCCGATTATGGACCAGTACTTAGTTCTCTCATGGGTGAGTCTCTATTATTTTTAATATATTTTATTTTCATTACAAAGGCTGCATAATTTTTTTAATCGTTTAGTTTTTGAAGGCTGCTCAGAGTAAATCATGCTTCCTCGTGAACTCAAAACCATTGTAGGAAGAACTTCTTTGTTATACATCATCTCCCTCCATTTGCTCAGGCCCTTGGACCTCTTCATCTAAGAGTTAAGGTCTTCAGCTCTCACAAGCATACCCTGACGTCACATCACTCCAGTCGCTTCACTCCCTATAAGTCGGTAGCTCGGGCCTTTGGCCCTCGTTTGGCTGTTAACATGATGTCAATATTTCCTTTTCTTTTAGTTCATACTCTTTGGGATTTTCATAACTCAAGTTGAAACTAAAGTCGGCTCCTCAGTATCTGGCTTTGAGTTTCTTTGGATCTAAGGTTGTTATTATCGGTAACAAGGAAGTTTAAAGGTATCTAAAGACTGGGATACCGATTGGTACTTTCTGTACATTGCCTTGTTGAAAAATCTCTAAGGTAATGCTGATATTGTGATAGTGTTTCCACATATACAAAGTACCGGTTGGATTATTACTTGCTAATTCCACGGTTAAGCTAAAAAAAATGAAGTCAGCATCAGACTATATATAGTAGAAAATAGGATATTATTCTCCGTTCATGAATCACACCCTCCATCACTAATCATAAACAAAAAGTCATACGAATTAAACATTTGTTTTCGTTGAAGCTATAAAAGTCTGTGATAACTTATATTCAAGGAGGTAGTATTATGTTATGTATTTTAGTTATTGGTTTTCGAACGGTGCTGGAATAAAACGAGCTGCGATCCCATCTTAATATCGCTTTGGGTTTTGGAGCTAGTTCACTGCTACCCCAAATTTAGATCCAAAGAGCTCCGATTCAGGGACAGAAGAATCAATTTTCTTGACAACCCAAAGTCCATATTTATTCTCGAGGCTCGAAAGTCCTACTGCATAAATTTTACGTTTGCTTGAACAGTTTAGTTGCAGATCCGACGGAACGAAAGACAATTTAAATATAAAATACAAGCTTGATTTTGTATATAAATATTAAAAGAATACTCATTTAAACTGTACATCCGATGTAAGTTGTTTGGCGCCTCTCAATCATGGATTTCAATAGCCTTAAAATTTGATTGCAACATCCTTGAGAGAAGCCGCACATCAAAAGGGTTTATATTAGAAACGGAAACCTCGTTAGCAGCAATATCAACCCATGTGAGGCCCATACATAATACTCTACAGGGCTGCTTGGAGGAGACTGCAGGTGCTGTCAATCAGTTCCTTCCACATTAGTGACTCTGCTGAGCAAGATCGTTGAGTGAATGTAAGTCAAATCTGTCTGTATATAACTCATCAATGATGCATACAACTGTATACTCGTTCATCTCTTAAGTATGGAATTTTTTTATAGGGCAATTTGTTAAACTCGACGAACAAACTGAGGAGCCTTATCGTTGAAAGAAATAGATCTGTTTTTTCCATTACTTGATTTGAAGTCGCTTTGTATTTTCTTGTGGGGTATTTCGTTTTTTCAACTACACGGTAATGTTCATGCACCCTCACAATTACTCCATCTCTTGTCTCTAGATCTTTTTGCTTATGATCTTGATAATTTTGATAAATTGATAATGATCTTGACAATTATGATAATTTTGATTATGATCTTGATAAAACAGTCGGCACATAGGATTCCTATCTCCTGATTGCCTCTTTTGCTATCTGGAATACTGAGTCTTAAAATAATGTTAATAGTATGGTATCTTAAGAAGAATTGAGAATGTTTTTTTTTTTTAGAGTAGTTATTTTCTCTTCTTCTTATTTTCTTTTCAACCTCCCTTCTTGGTAGAAGATATCTCTGGGATTAGGTTTGAATTGCCTACTGGTATCGCTTATTGGATACGGCATTTCGCTCTGGCAGATTCTCAGTGGATATTGAACCGTCAGCGGTAGTTCATCATTTTTTTTTTCTCCTCTCATACGACGTATTATTTGTCTTTGCCGAATACCAACAGATTAGATATATTTAACAATTGAGTAGAATAATCAAGTTTTTTTCAATCGAAATTAAAGAGCAATATCAAATCTTAAAACAAACAAAAATCGTTCCGTATATAAGGTGAGTCACCCCTTCTCTATCCCGGACTCTTCACTCAAAAATTTCCCTTTTTTTTGCAAATTCTTTAAGAACAATACCTGAAAAACGAGGCCCGTTTATAAGGAATAAAAATCATTTTTGAAGCACTAGAAAACGTCAGCGTAACCAATGAAGGGTTGAGGATGGGGAATCTCCCGTCATATACGGAATAATTTCTGTTCATTTTAATTTTTAATGTTACTCCTCACTGACAGTTAAAAAAACAATTATTCAGTTTCATACCGTTTTTAAAATCCTGCCAGGAAATAGTCCTCCTCTGTAAAATTCCCTCGGGAAATTTTTCCCATTTAAAATTCCTTCCCACAGAAAACTCTCCCCAGGAAATTCCAGTATATTTTCTAATAACAAATACTTTATGTAGACCTTTGGCAAATTTCAGAACTTAGAGCCCTTTCCCCAGCTCTGTGGGGGGCCATGTCATCCCAGGTGTAAAGTTACTGGGCTTTTCAACTATGCTGAATCAAAGAGGTTTCTCAAAATTTGATCAGATGTCTTTGGGGAAAAAAGGGGTGTTTGAGAGGGGCTAGTTGCCTTCCAATATTATTGGTCCCTTAAAAAGGGTACTTAAACTTTTGTTTTCCGTTCGAATGACCTTCTCTCAATTCTGTAAGATCATTGGTTTGGTCCGATCAAGTCTGGAAAAAACAAAACAAATAAACACACATCAGTGATTCGTTCTTATGGTAAAAATAACAACAAAATTCCACATTTTTTTTATACAGGAACTTGAAACCTCTACAGTAAGGTTCTCTGATATAGTAAATCTGATGGTGTTATTTTTCATTAGGATTGCTTGACTTTTTGAGTGTTTTCCCCCTTTTAGGAAAATTAAGCATATTTTCTCAGGCTCATCGCTTTTTATGAGTAAAACTAAATTTAATAAATTTTATATACTTGAAATCAGTATGAAATGCCAATTATATTGTTATATTCAAAAGACCAAGAAAACACAGTGGACTGTTTGCTAAAATCTCCCTTGCAAGACAAGCAAATTAGCATATGCACACTACCTTACTCATATTGAGCAACAAGTTTCATTCGAAATACTTTTCAAAATCTTCTTTTGCTTGGTAGTCAACCGGTTTTCTTTCCTGAATTTCTTTCAAGAGTCCCAACTTGCTTAGAGATGTAACTCCTTGCTTTTAAAAAGCCTTAAACAGTCAAGAATTAATTTTATGCCCAGTGAACATTTTTAGATTTTGGCAAACGAGACGGGATTTTTGTGGTAAAATTGGGGTTAGAAACACCAAAATCATTGCTGCTAACAACACCACAGGGGGCAACACGTGTCACGCAATGAAAGTTTGAGAACTCGTTTGACTTTTCCTGTACCAAAAAATTATTCGCTTTACTGGCTAAGTCTTATATCTCCTTTGCTCGACAAAGGGGCAAAGGAGATATAAAAAAGGAGAAATAAAGGAGATATAAAAAAAGTCTTATATCTCCTTTGTTGGAGTGCCAGCTATCCTGAGGGACACTTCAGGAGGAGCCAGGTACTTGACGGTTTGATTTTTATTTTGTTCCTATTCCAAGCTCTGATGATGAATTACCAAGTCAGGATTGCTTTGGCTCTCCTCTGGGCTTTCCCCCTTCTTCGATTGGGCTAGGCGTCGGTCACGACTTTTTAGCTCCTGTCATGTGGGCCCTAGGGTTGCTGGAATAGGAATCACGGAATCACGTAGGTGAAGCTGATTAACCAAGAGTATTTCATGTACCTTCAACTTCCTTGGGTTTTTTGCCATCTGGCGCAGATATGCTGCATTGCCTCGCGGTGCATCTGCAATATCCAAATTTTCAAGGTTTCTATATATATGATACCGTGACTTTCCGAAATTCGTTAATGTCGACATTCACCGGTGAATATCCAAAATACCTACTCCTTTGTTTTAGTCAGCGTT
Organism: Artemia sp. Kazakhstan ARC1039; assembly: GCA_029168905.1. NCBI lineage: Eukaryota > Metazoa > Arthropoda > Branchiopoda > Anostraca > Artemiidae > Artemia > Artemia sp. Kazakhstan ARC1039. The sequence continues at coordinate 10,715 of JAQQPU010018509.1, forward strand.
GCCAGTCAACTTTTTAGTTTAACGTAAGGTTCGATGATGATAGGTTAGGTTGGTTAGGTTAGCTTAGCTTAGGTTTTTTACGCATTTCTGATATTTGTAACCAAATTTAACTTAATCTAACCTAACCTAAACTAACATAATCTAACTTAACTTTAACTTTAACCATCATAGCTTGCATAAGACGGAATCACGGCACCCCGGGGATTTGGCATCTCCATAGGAAAAGGATGTCTCATTGAAGGTCCTGGAGGTATCTCTCTTTTGTACAGAGAGGCCATCTACCAACAGGGAGAAGTAACTCTTTGCTTCCAGTAAACCCAAGTACACCGATTCTTGAAGCTGATAAAGTCAGCAACTGTAATTGATCTGATGACGTTGACAAAGAATGACCCAGCATCTACTGATCATGTATAGAAAACTTGCTCCAAGTTTATATACTTTATAGCATAAGAAATTTCAAATATATTCAATTTCTTTGTCTATAATATTGAATACAGAAATTGATGCAGATTCTTCTCCTGAATTTATAGAAGTTAAAAAATTACAGAAATAAAACGTGTGAGTTATGTGAAAGATAGGGATTCAGAAGAAAATAATTGACCAGTTAGAGGTCTTAGGTGGAACAGGAACCGCAGTTTGACCTCCGAGACTCTTTTACTGAGGCACATAGCAGGCTGATTTATTTTTTTTTATTCTTTTTGTACGAGTACTGAGAAGAAAGGTATTCTTCTTTGTCTACAGAACTTGTATGTTTTCCGTTCACTTTTTTTGTATTAGTAAGACCTTCTACAATGGTGATTTAAATGGTGCACTTCTCAGGCTTGTTTTGTAATCTCGACTGGATTCTTTTTAGCTTGCTCTTTTTTTCAAGTTCTCAACAATTATTTTCGTAGTTGCTTTTCATGGCTCAGCATGACTTGGAAAATATATATTTTGTTAAACTATTCCTGAATCAACTTTAAACGGGAGTTCTTCCTCATTAGATAATTTCTTTCTAAGAACTTTCTCAGTTTTCTTTTACTATAGGTTCTTATTAGAGAGGTCCCAGTATTAAATGGTTGCTAAATGATTTATCTAAAAATAAATACTACTACTATCCCCAATTCTCTGCAGCAACAAGTTGTTAGAGGTCAACACAGTTGCGAATGGTCCTCCTCCATCCCGATCTATTCAAAGCTTGACTCTTTACCCCTTCCCATAATGTTCCTTTTCTGTTTTGGTGTAACCCCTTCCAACCCCATTTGGAGACTACCTGCTTTTGTGTGGCCCCGATGGATAATTACAATCTTGGGTAACATGTCATCCTTTGTCTGTAATACGTGGTTTAACCATCTTAACCTTTTTTATGGTCCTAGAAAGTGGGTATTATACCGGTAGCTCACCGTTGGCACCAGTGTTATAGTGGTAGTATACAATGCCACCAGTATTGGCGTGGTAATATTCGGGTATCACCACTTACTGGAGGGAAAAGCTCCGGAGGTACCAAATTATAATGGGATGCCCGCGTCTACCACACCGGTTCTGCAAATATCGGGTTTGGTACTACCCTATTTGCAGTATACCCTTCCCCAGGATATGATAACGTGATCGAGTGGTCAAATGGCCACTTTCTAAGGCCAAGTGTTCCCACCCTGGGTTACCACTAAAAATCTCTAACTCTCTCCTTGGAGGCACGAACCCCCCCCCCCCCTCCCTGTCAATATAATAATGACGGTATCTCATAACTCTGTTCCTACCCTGCCTGGGTTCCGGGAAAATTAGTACACAGTTTGTAGAAAATACCTTACTTGTATTCTTCCAAACGGTCACATATAATAACAAAAATATGCTTCCCCGAAACGGGGTCTAAATGCAGACTAACTCAAAAATAATATTCTGTGCAGCAACTTTACATAGGGGTGGACCTTCGCTTGGCCCAGCCAATTCTCTCAATCCCATTCAAAACCCATTCTACTTTTTCTTACCTTTACCTTTCAATAACTCCAACCAGGAAGTCCAAAATAGAGTTTAGTTCAAAGCTTACTTATTGCGAAACAAACTAACTTATCAACCAGAATTCAATTTAGGATTAAAAATTATCCTATAGGCAAATGTAATTACAGAAAAGAAAATGGGTCATTTATCTGAAAAGAAAAGAAACAGGGGTGGAACCCCAACAGTGGGATTAAACCACATTTGTTTGAGATAAGATTAGGCAAACCGGTTAAGAGTATCCTCAAACAATTCTTCTGGAAATATTTAACAAATCTTCCTTTGCCTTTCCAAGCGCCCAGGTTTCAGAATAATACTTGACTACTTTTATTACCGTAGTTTCCCATATTATAATCTTGGTTTGTAGGCTTGTCTTTCTATTCTTCCAAATTTTTTTCACCTGTGAAAAAATGCGGTTGTTGAACTGTGAATAATAGCTGTTATTATTTTTTCATGGTTATTGTTGCCTCAGAATCACAACATTATGTAGTTTTGTTGAGTGTACTTTCATGTTAGTATTCTCCATACAAGTTTTCAATTTTCGCCCTCCAGCTCCGTATACCATAATTTTTTGTTCTTATTATTGTTTTATTAGTAACAAACCCTCGCAAGCAATAGTTTTAGTGTGCTACAGATTGATTGGGTTTGTGGTATCTTATGAAAACAAATAATTGCTTCAACTACCTTGGGCATTGGCTATATTAATTTTTAAATCTTCTTTGCTTCCACCATCTTTACTAATAATACTACCCAGGTACTTGAGGCTATCTATTTGATCGACATTATCGATGTTGACGAAAATTAAAATCATTTCCAAATGTATATTTACTTTTTAGTTGGACCTTGTGCCCTCGATTTCAGTAGGATGAAAACACAAGATCATTTCTGGTCAGATCCCCCAGCTGAAGAGCTTGTCCAGCGGCATCAGATGTCTACTTCGGCTTATGCGAATGGAAACGGTTTCAACACTCCTGTTAGCAAGACATTGGGTCTTCAGGTGATTTTTTTGTTATATATACAGTTTACTTTAGTTACCTTGTAAAAATAATTTGTATCTAAAGAATATTCGAGTATATATTGATAATCACAAAAATACAATTCTATGCAATTTTAATAATATTTAAATCACCAATTACTCTGTTTAAAATCATAAGCTGTCAGCAGGGGCGTTGCTCCAGCATTTTCATTGGGGAGGGGGCAAGAGGGGTCCACATACGGAGAATCGAGGGGAATGGGCTATATGCTAATTCTTTCTCCAAATTATTGAAGGGCAAATGCCCCTCCCCTTGCCTCCCGAAACAACGCCCCTGGCTGTCAGCAAAGTATATATTTTAGTTTTAGAAATTTTACACAGAAGTTGGCGTAAAGAATAAAAGGGGAGCGGTACAATCCAAAACAAGTTACCTTGAGGGATTCTTCCTGTGCTTTCATTTACTGGCTTACGGTATGTGCCGTATACATAACAGTGTTTATTCAACCTCTTTAAAACTTATCAAGAAGTAATAATTACATTTTAGTTATTTCATCGTAACAGTTTTGTTTGTAGGTTTGAATAAGGAAATAAACATAAAATTGTCGGTGCGAAAGCGGAATGTTACGACTTAGTCAGAAAAAGTGGTTTTCTAGTTTTAAAAAGCAGGCTATTTATCTCTCTCTCTNAAAGTGGTTTTCTAGTTTTAAAAAGCAGGCTATTTATCTCTCTCTCTCTCTCTCTCTAAAAAAAAAAATAAATAAAAAAAAATGGTCTGATTGACTTGCGAAGTCACATATGTAAGCATGTGAAATTATAGAATTCGAATTATAGCAAAGCAATCTCCATTTTTCTATTTGAAGCAATTTGAGAAATACAATTTTATAATAAAATTTTAAAATAAATTTTTATTTCAACTCGGTCTGCGGTTATTTACATTCCTGACGTTGTGTTATTGTTTTGAATAGATCCAATCAACGTTTTGTAATTATATAAGCCTACTATACAAAATAATATTTTGAGAGATTTTTTTGCCCAGAGACCATTTGTCAATTAGGATCGGAAATGTACCAATTAAGTACAGTGATACTGTAACAATGGCAACTAAAGACAATTTATTGCTCTCCATGGATATTTATTGTCAATGAGTGGTGTTTTCAAGAGAGAAAGTCTTTTTTCATAAAGCTGAACTAATCATAGGTAGCGCGCCGGCTCTGCCTAAGTAAAGAACGATGTGGGCACAATGTGTATTTTTTTTCTCCACCAGAGCATTTCGTATCGAACGAGTTGTCGTAGAAACTTTGAAAAGGGCTCATTCGATTGGATAATGGAGTGGCTAGTGCCCTTTTTAATATTCGAAAGTGATTGGAGGGCAACTAGCCCCCCCTCCCCCACGCCCATCATTCCCCCAAACACATTCAATCAAAATTTTGATATAGCCATTATGTTGAGCGTAGTTGATTTCCAGATAGAAAACATGTTTTTGAGGAGGACACTCCCCCACATTCCACGTGGCAAGGGTTTTAAGTTATGACCTGAGGGCATACGGTATAAGAACGATGTTGGCACAATGTACTATTTATTATTTTTTTTCCTTTAGAGCAGGGCACTTCACATGGAAGGGTTCGTCGTAGAAACCTCAAACGGGGCTCATTCGATTGGAAATTGAGAGTCCTAGTGCCCTTTTTAATAGTCGAAAGTAATTGGAGGGCAACTAGCCCTCACTCCATCACGCCCATCATTCCCCCAAACACATCCAATCAAAATTTTGAGGTAGGCATTTTGTTCAGCGTAGTTGATTTCCAAATAGAAAATATGTTTTTGAGGAGGACACTCCCTCATAACCCTCAGGGAAAGGGTTTTAAGTTATGGCCTGGGGGCATATAAAGTTTTTATAGAAGGCGTTGTCGTAGAAACTTCAAAACAGGCTCATTTGATTAGAAATTCGAAGAGCTAGTACCTTTTTTAATAGTCGAAAGTGATGGGAGGGCAGCTAGACCCCCCCCCCCCGCCAATCATTTCCCCAAACACATCCAATCAAATGGAGATTTCCCCAAACACATCCAATCTCCAATTTCATGGAGATTGAGCCTGAATTCCCGGTATTATTGAAAAACGATCAGAAATTAAATGAGAAAAAAGTTTTTTCAACTGAAAGTATGGAGCGACATCCAAACTTAAAACCAACAGAAATTATTACCAATATGAAAGGAGGGCCACAAGACCTTGCTCTTTGCGCTAAAGTTTAAACTTTTGTCCTTATTCTTTAAGAATGACTCCTGAAACATAGTGGCCATTTTACTAGAATAATAAGTTTTGTTTTTAAGTTCTGTAAAAAAAAAAACACTTTAGCGTAAAGAGTGAGGTCTTGAAGAGGAGGCAACCCTTTTCACATACGTAATAATTTCTGTTCGTTTTAAGGTTTGATGTTGCTCTTTTCTTTCAATTGACAAACTTGTTCTTTTTTTAATCAATTACTTACAGATAAGTTTTGTTATTGGGAAACATACAGAATAAGTTTTTTATAAAGAAAAGTAAAGAGCCTCATTAAACCAAAAATGTGCCGAAATAGTCAAATAATCTTCAAAGTGAAAACTATGGAGTCTAATAGAATAAAGGTGTAAAATATTTTTTTTTCTATGAAAAAGACTGTGTCGATTAAAAATGAACAGAAAATAATTTAAAAACTTTTTCCACAAAAGAATTTTGTCAGACAATAGTAAAGAGCCTCATAAAGCCAAAAATGAGTAGAAATAAATTCAAATAATTTTCCAAGCGTAAAACTACCACAAATCACCATCAATAAATTAATTAAACCCAAAACAAATAAAAACTGCAATAAATGACCAATTCAAACTCAAAATAACATCAATTAGCACGAGTAGGGCTGACAACCCCCACACCCTCTCAAGACTAGAACATAATTTGCCCTTTACTGAAAACAAAATATTTAAAACAAAAGAATAAATGTCAGAATATTTATATTAAACTGAGAATACATGGATTTTTTTTTTTTTTTTTTTTTTTTTTAGTAGAGTTCAAGTTATGTTCTAGTTTTGAGAGGGCATGGATGTTTTCATTCCTACTCCTTTTAATTTTTGTTCGTTTTGAGTTCGACTCGGTTATCTATTGTAATTTCGGTTCGTTTTGGGTTTCATTTATTTATTAATAGTAATTTGTGGTAGTTTCACGCTTGGTAGATTATTTGATTTGATTTTTGCTCATTTTTGGTTTAATGGAGTTCTTTACTTTTCTTTGAAAAACTTATTTTGTAGAAACAGTTGTTTTTTTTAATTAATTTCCGTTCGTTTTATATTGACATAGTCTTTTCAAGGAAAAAGAAAAAAATTCTTTGAATCCTTTCGTTTTTTATGTTTGGCCTGCTATTTGTATGCTGGAGAAAAAATTTCAGTAATTTTTAACATCATACACCCTTTTAAAAATCTGGACACAAACAGTAGTGTTTAATTTAGTTTCATACCTCCTCCGGTTTATCACTTCTCTTTGACTAATTGTTTATGACTCTTTTATGTCAGAATGTAATATTTTCTTCACTTTCATAATTTATCTAGCTAGATATTTCATCCGTGGGTCTTAGGTAGTTTCTTAGTATACTATTAAAAAGGGCACTAGGCCTTTCGATTTCCAAACAAATGAGCCCTTTTTGAGTTTCTATGACAATGCTTTCTATAAACACCTTATATGCCCCCAGGGCAAAAATTTACTACCCTTACCCTTAGGGCTGTGAGGGTGGTTGTCATCC
>JAQQPU010018510.1:6299-17417 GCA_029168905.1 Artemia sp. Kazakhstan ARC1039
CCCCCTAGTCAATACCTTGCTCTTTAAGCTAAAGTTCGAATTTTGTTCCAATTCTTTAAAAATGACCCCTTAATGACAAAGGCCGTTAATTATCATAAATTGCTCTTATGAAAGTACTAAAAAATCTTTGGCTTAAAGACCGAGGTATTGACTAGGGGGTGAACCCAATCATATACGTAATATTTTCTGTTCGTTTTAAGTTTTTATGTGTCTCCTTACTTTCAGTTGAAAAACTTGTTTTTTTTTAATTTAATTTCTGATCTTTTTCTTTAATAATGCTGGGAAATCCGGCGCCCCCTTCATGGCAATGTCCCTTCCCTCGTGAAAACTTCCTTAATGGAATTATCCTCCCATATAACCCTCGACCCACCCACCCCCCCCCCCACCTACCAGAAAAAATCCCCCCTGAAAACGTCTGTATACTTCCCAATAACCAATACTATATGTTAACATTGAGTAAAGTTCATAACTTGCAGCCCTTCCCCCGGGGACTGTGGGGGATTAAGTCATCCTCAAACACATAGTTATCATATTTTTCGACCATGCTGAACAAAATGGCTATCTAAAAATTTTGATCGGATGACTTTGAGAAAAAAATGAACGTGGGAGGGGGCCTAGTTGCCCTCTATTTTTTGGTCACTTAAAAAGGGCACTAGAACTTTTAATTTCCGTTCCAATGAGAGCTCCCACGATATTCTAGGACCACTGGGTCGATACGATCACCCCTGGGAAAAAAAAAAAAAAAAACACGCATCTGTGATCTTTTTCTGGCCACAAATGCAAAATTCCACATTTTTGTAGATAGGTGCTTGAAACCTCTACAGTAGCGTTCTCTGATAAGCTGAATATGATGGTGTGATTTTCATTAAGGTTCAATAACTTTTAGGGGGGTCTTTCCCCCTTTTTTCTAAAACCAGCCAAATTTTCTCAGGCGCGTAACTTTTGATGGGTACGACTAAACTTGATGAAACTTACATATTCGAAATCAGCATTAAAATCTGATTCTTTTGATGTATCTGTTGGTATCAAAATTCCGTTTTGGTTACCATTGAGCCGGGTCGCTCCTTACTTACAGTTCGTTACCAGGAACTGTTTGAACAGGCCAAAAAAACGTGTGGCTGTTATTTGATCCCCTTTTTCTTGTATGAATATCAGCCTAATTCAAAGTCTGGACCGACTAATAATATTTGTGGCATAATTAGCTCTCATTCGCAGCTATGGACAAATGAATACAGACATACACAACAGTATTTATCATTTAAAGTACCCCCACAATATCACTGAAGAATGCTGCTTTAGTCGTAATCAATTGTCTATTTAAGTTTCACTCATAATTCCTCTAAAATTAAGCCTTTCCCCTTTTCTCAATTTTAAAAAATTCAATGACACAGAGCAAACTCCTTATCCAACAAATTTCCAGAGATTCAAGGACACGAGGAGCTGTTTCCAGTTGATTCCGTGTGCTAACTCTGATCGCGGTTAAAACTCGAAAATTCTGCTGACAAAATACTCCAGTGATATACTCAATAAATTGAAAGGCTGTTCATTGGACCGTACTCAGCAGCTAATTGACCGAAACCTTGGTGGATAATAATACGGATACAAGTACTGAAATAAAATGGACATCTTATTGGAAAGGGAATAAATGAACTGTCAGGAAAAAGAGAATCGTGAAAGGATTTAATTTATCAAAAAGCAGATCTGGAATATACAAGCAAGTGATTATACAGTCTCTAGAGGTATAGTTTGAGCTTTAACTAAATTAAAACTGTGCAGTACAATTTTTGGTCCAAAAACCGTTGTCATTGTGCATCAAATACAACGATTTCTACTGAATTTGGGAAAGCTATAAGAAGCTTTCTATTGTTTTATATCAGTTTATGCGCAATAAAGGTTGCAATTTCAGGGCTTAAGACTTTCTCAAAATAAAATATTAGTGTTTAAGATCATTAAAATATTACCTACTTTTCGAATATACACAATTTTCAGACAATACATTTTTTAAGTTTGATTCCAATATTTATTCTATATTGCAATTCAGCATAAAAGGTTCCATCAGGGATATACTTCTTAAGTAAAATACTCCTTAAGTTGAAGCGGCCAAATTTAGAATTAAAAATTGAGTTTGATATTTTTCACCAAAATGAAGGATGGTGGAAAATCTCTGACTTCAATTTCGAAACCAGCGTGAATTTCTGGTAAAATCCGGTTTTAATCCAAGTTTTATATAAAAGACAGAAGAAAAGCTTAAAATCATAGTTGAGTGAATTAGATTCATTCAAAACCAGAGTAAGTATTAAAAAATATTGTTTATAAAAAAAAAAAAAAAACATTTTCTTCTTTTTTAAGCAACACAACTAAAACTTTAAGAAGCTACTAGATTTCCTTATCCAACTACCTTAGTCAGATTCAAGTAGATTCCCCAAGAAAAGATCAAGTGCATTTCTGAGACGAACTCAAGTATATTACTAAAACAAAATGATATGCGAAATTCTGGTAGATTCCTAGAGCAAAATGTCATTACATTTACTTATCCAAATTAAGCATATTGCATGAGCCAAATATTGGTACAATCTTACGTCAAGTTCCAGTAGACACCTTTAGTTGAATTCTAGTTTATTCTTTTGCCCAATTCTAGTAGATTTTTTTAGCAAAATACTGCAGATTCTCTAAGTAATAATCTGGTGAATTCCTTTGACCATGAACTTTTCTTTTTGTAGAACTTAACTGCATGACTCATCAGAATGAATTCATCAGAATGTTTTTACAAACCTTCTGGGTAGGCTGTAGCCTCCTTCCTCTACACTTTCCCTTGAAACAGCCGTGTACATGATAGAAGGATAGTCGTAGAATAATTAATTACTCCCAGCTTTCTTGCAAAAAAATAATTAAATCCAATCCAGAGAGAACAGTCCAAAAAACATCGACAGAAAAATAAATTTCATTCCTTACAATTTTAGCACTGAAGTAACATGCATTAGAAAAGTGGTGTGTCTCCCATGTCTAACTGTTTCCCCTGGGTATTTTGCATAGAAGGGGTTGATGTATAAATTTGGAAGTAATACAGAATTTGACTATTACAGTCCTTACCACCGGTGCTGATTTCCATTTCATGGCCCTTCAGCCAGAAAGTGCAATGGGGGTTGGGGCCAGCCATCCTGTGGTTTCACAAACCCTTCCTGCTTACTTCCCCAAGATTTCTCCAGGTACCCATTTAGAGCTGGCTGAGCCTACAGAGTCACGCCAGTGACCCCCGTCCCAAACCAAATAACCGGCGACATCAGGAATCGAACGCCCACCCTTCGTACAAAGGATTCCAATTTTAAAGCACTATTCCCTCAGCTAAGACGGCTCTATAAACTTGGATGGGGCTTATTCGAACGTGATTGGAAATTTTTAGTACCCTTTTTAAGGGCAAAGTGGCTGAAGGGGCACCCAGCACCCATCACATGCCTTTTTTTGGCCCCAGGGCATTTGATCCAATGGCCAATCTTCAATGGCTTTTTCATTAAGAATAAAAATCCAACAAATGTGCCTCCAAGGGTGGGGGGGGGGGGGGCAATACCTGCGCAGACCCAAGGGCAAGTGCTCCAAACTAAATAGTTGGCCTGTTCTTCACAGATACATATTACTAGAAAAGGTGGGCATATTGCACTAGGTTAAAACCNGAATTTGGATATATATGTGGTGGAGGTAAAGGGTAGACCCGTAACAAATAAGGCTTACAAGACTTGGAATATTTTTGGTCAGCTGGGCCAAAATATGTGATGGGGCTTTGGAATGTTTTTGATTAGACTAGAATAAAGGGAGACACCAGGATCAGGATGAGTATGAAACCCAGTCTGGGCGTATTGATGATCTTGAGACTTACAGGCTATGAGCCCTGGGTCAAGGGGACCTTAAAACACAAAAAGAGCTCTGTGTCAAAGCACAAAAAAAAAGTTTGAAATCAATTAAATAGACTTACAGGTTATGAGCCTTGGGTCAAAGGGACCTAAAAACACAAAAAGAGTCCTGGGCCAAAGAACATAAAATTTTGAAATCAATGAAATACACCCAAAAACCTTGGAACTGGACCTCTAGTGCACAATTAAAGCTAGTTTCGACAGAAAATCGAAAAGAAAATTAGATTTGTGATAATCTGAAAGTGCTAACTCTTCTGATCCCTCACTTACATGGCTTCAAAGTTGAAAAAAATGAAATTGTTAGGAGCAATCCCGCTCCAGACCTCCCAGACTTCACCTCTTACTGAGCTTTGTTTCTTGTTGAGTTACACATGTCTTGTCTGTTCCTTGATACAAAGATTACTTGTAGAGTTATCTGTGTCTCTCCGATTCCTTCAACAAGGCTTGTTCCACTGCCTATCATTGCAAGGTAAGGCTAAACTTCACGAAAGGATTTTTTGCAAGAATCTTCAAAGGATTATCAACCTGTATGATTAGAAAACCAGCAAAGGCCAGTGGCCCTTGTAACATCCTAGCCCCCACTGCACCGCCAAATATTAATAGATAGGTATGTATGTTGAACCTTGCTTGAACCCTATCGATTCTGCCTCCTTGGAGGCACAAAGTTAGTCCTTGGGCCCTTTAAACTCGTCCCTTAGTATTAAATTTCCAGCAAATATACATACAATTTTTTTGTTCTAGTTGGCTTCAAACTTACAGAGCAAGAACTTTGGAGAAATGGGTATGAGAATGATGATATATATAGAGGCAAATGCATCTTTTCCCGTATTTACACGAAAGTTTTCTAATACACTTGAGCTAATAAGATATGCTACTTTTGAGCCCAATCCACCTTTTTTTTTATAAGCAACAGGATCTGCTTGAAATTCCTTGAACACATGACTATAGTCATCCAGACTTTTGGACATTTCTCTTTGGAATGATAAAATGTTTCATAGGAAAATACCTTTGGATGTGATACCTGTCTAAGAAATTTCAAGCGAATTTCAACACTGTTTCTTCTTTTGTTTTTTTCTGTTTTTTAGCCTTATTATATTTGTTTATGTTTTCCTATACTATCAATATTGCCAATTCTACAATTACTGCCATTATTGCTCTTATTCTATATTAGATGCTCAAACGTGCTATGTAAAACCTAAATAATTTATTTTCGTGCGGTCGCTCGTTCCTCAGCAAAACTAAGCTTCAATAGCTTATGGCATGCTGTATTTGTTTGTTTCGCATTTTCTTTTGCTGGCGAATTTAATTCAAGTCAGTTTAACTTTTTGGTCACTTCCCAGCAAGTTACAACAAAGGCCACACAGATTAAAACAAGTGCATGTCAGATATTCAGCGAATAATTTTTGGTTGTTAAGATGCTTTGAAAAATTCATTCATAAGAATCATCCTTAGAAAAACAAAGATTAGTCCTAATTTATTTCGTTTAAAACAGCAAAACAATAATATAGGCTAAGATACAATATAAAATAAGATATGACTGCGTTCAAGAGTACCCACAGAATAGGGATAAGCAAAGAACAAATGAAACTCTATCTTTAGAAGGTTTGATGGGATGGTAGCCTCACTCCTGCTGGTTTTAATTCCTATTAACTTGACTATTCATTTTGGTATCTGTTCATTTTAGATTCATTCTCATATCAGTTATTCTGAGTTTAACTTATTGATTCATGTTAATTTTTGTTAATACTGAATATTGTTCTTTAGCATTAAAAGAGTTTCTTAACTTAATTCAGTTATGCTGTTAAAAATACAACTCCAAAATTAGTTATTTATTGATACATATGTAAAGAAAAACTGGAAACACTGTTTCCAATTTTGAGGCTTTTTATATGGGACTATAGATGTGAAGCCAAACCTGAGCTTCTATGGGTACTCAGCAATTATACAAATGACAACCCTGCAAATGCACAAACACTGTAGCATTTGGGCAAATGCACACATCTTCAGTTGGCGTTGCATCAAGTCCCTTGCTGATCATTAGGAGGAGAATCAGGCTAGGATTTAAAAAAAAAAAGATGAGAAATTGGTTAACCAGCTTATATGTGCATGCTTGAGGCTAAGTCATTTGAAAAAATAGATCATTCTTATCTAAATCACAAGCTGAAAGCTTACAAAGAGCATCATGTCATAATCAATTGGATTAGAGCCTTTTCAACAAACAGATTCTTATAAATGAGCTGGTGATAGTACTATGGCAATGGTAAGATTATGCATTTATCCCTTGTTCTAGTTAGTAGTGGGGTTTCCCAAGAAATTATTCTAAACTGAGCTTGGCATGTATCTGTTCAGGTGTTTAGCTTTCTGAAATGTTTATACAGCCCAATTTAGGGCCGAGAAAGTTTTTTTTTTCCTTATGCCTCTAATCTTGAAAAGCTCTATATTCGGAATGTTCTATGAAAAGAAGTCTTAACTTCTTGACATCCGAAAAATGGCTTATAATCCAGCTCTAATGCTGGGAACTGCTTTGCCAAAAAATCTACTCTACACAAAGCTAAGTACAAAGAAATAATTCAAACTCAAAAAAATAAAAATTACATTCAAACTAAAACACGTCAACCTGTTTTCACACAGCCTCATAAGTGGGAAAGGGATAAAGGTAGGAGCTTGATAATCACTTTCCTATTCCTGTAAAATTGACTGTAGACCATTCCTTAGAACTTACATCTACCTAGGGTAATTTTCTAGTTTTTTACAACATCCCTATTCTGCCACAAGTATGATCACTTTAGACTGTAGCTAGAATTGGTGCTACAGCAGCACTGGCAAAGAAGACACAACAGCATCTTGGACAATTGTACAACTTACAGCAATTTGCATCTAAATTGGTGCTAAATCATTGTCAAATATTTTAGATTAAAGATACTACAATTTAGTATAACTAAAAAACTTTCAAAAATACCAAATTTTAGTTTTACCATTGGTCCTCCTGAAAAACCCTGCCAGTATTGCCCCTACCATGCTGGAAAATTTCAGCCCTTGAGTTAACCTGAGAGCTATTACTAAAATTAATTGATTTTTGGATACCACTTTCTTCAATATTTAATCAAGCTCACATAGCAAGTTAAAGAAAATAACTTTGAAAATGATTTATATATCCCTTAATCAGAGCCAAATATTCCTAAAGGCTAAATAGTGTCCAGCCTAGGGCCACAAGATCAAATAAATTTGAATTGATAACATTTTATAACCACAACTTATGCTCACAAATACGTAGGCTACTACTGAAAATGCAAACACTTTAATTGATTTACTACAGTGTTATTCAAGCAGCCTTTAAGTGTTTCTTGGACATCATAGGTAGCCTATAAAATTCAATCCAGGAATGCATTTCTAATCGTTTTGTTCTTGCCTTACGACATATTTTAGTCTTGATTGAAAATAAAATTTTGTTTCATTATTAGACTAAAGATATTTTGGAAACTTTTTTTACATTTTGATATTAAAATTCTATAAATATACACTTGACATATATTTTCAAACAATGACTATTATAAGAGGTGTGCAATATTTTCCTTAGGAGCTATTAAATTTTGTTTATGTCACTTCTTGAGATTTGATGTAAAATTAGAGAAGATTTTGATGTACTTGAGCAACAAATGACCAGATACTGAATACATAACTGCCAAAAGGACAGAAAGACTAAAAAGCAAGGGAATTGCAAAGATTCATCTGGAAGTGATGTCTTGAACAAGCTCTCTTCAAGAAATAGATTTAGGGTTAAATAATTTCCTCCCATATTAGGCTGATTTAATTTAAATTTGAGAATTTTTTTATTTATGGTAATATAGCAAAAAAAATTTGTTTCTAGCCAGCCTTAAAATGTCGAATACAGAAGTTCACAGAGGTGTTAAGATTTTTATACAAGAATACTTATAAGATTTCCATTAAAAGCTAATATTTCCACATACATAGAAATAAATATTACACTTCCACACAGGCAGGAGAAAAAGCCTATAAGCCTTCGAAAATTCTATGGTGTCACATACAGTTTCATATAAAATAAAATTTCAAGGAAAAAATTAGGCTGCCTTCTCCAATGCCTTATAGGCTGCCTTATAGCTATTTCCATCAGTCAAATGGAAAGAGATCTTGGTGTCGTGGTAGGTGATGAGTTGAATTTTCATATTCATGCACAAGCAACTATTGCAAAGGCTAAACAGATACTTGACTTAATCAAAAGAATGTTCACTAGCAGATCTCCAACTGTTTTGACTAAGCTATATAAGAGTCTAGTTTGACCCAGGCTAGAATTGGAATGTGTGTTGCATGCCCAATCAATAAGACTGACAAAGCAGCTATATATCAGTCCAGAGGGAGGTAAGAAAATGTATTAAAGACTTCTATGATGTCCCTTATCCATTCTGTCTCCATAAGCTCAGGATACCATCTCTAATGTATAGACACAAACAAGGCAATGTGGTAACAGCTTACAAGCTTCTAAATGCTGAGGATACTATTTCTGACCTTTTCTAACCAGACAATTCAGAGAGAACTTGTGGACATCCTCCTAAGTTTTTCCAGAAACAAGCAAATACCAGACTTAGGAAGTTCTTTTCAAATAGAGTTGTCAAAATATGGAACTCCCTCAGTAGAAAAACAGTGACCCCTATTTCAAATATGCTGATAGACAACAGTAGAGCCTAATCTTGGATACATGTTTAAAGCTTGAGCCTAGTCTTGGAAAATGTTGCCCAGTCTTGGACAAAGGATCTAAAATTAGAACAGCATATCCAAATCAGAGAATGAGTCAATCTTAGACAGATTAAATAAAAAAAAACAAGTTTTTTTAACTAAAAGTAAGGAGCAACATTAAAACTTTAAACAAACAGAAATTATTCTGTATATGAAAGGGGCTGTCCCCTCCTTAATACCTTGCTCTTAACGCTAAAGTTTTTTTATTGTTTTAAAAATAAAGTTGTGTGACAAATTCAAACTTTAGTGTAAAGAGCGAGGTATGGAGGAGGGGACAGCCCCTTTCATATACCAAATAATTTCTGTTCATTTTAAGTTTTAATGTTGCTCCTTACTTTCAGTTAAAAAAAACTTGTTTTTTTTATTTAATTTCTGAACGTTTTTGAATTAATGCAGCTTTGATTTTGGCTCATCAAACATGAATAATTAAAACGAAATTTGCATATTAATTTTTTTGGCCAAATGGCTTTCTCGAAATTTTGTTCTGATGTAACTTACAAATTAACTTACGTAACAAATTTCTATATTTGTATGTTTTGTTATGTATATTAGGGAGTTTGCCCCCTATTTGATACCTTGCTCTTTATGCTAAAGTTCGAATTTTGTTTGAATCATAAACTCCTGAATCACAAAGGCCAGTTAATTAGAATAGATAGCTTTTTTGAAACTACTAAAAAAAACTTTAGCAAAAAGTGCAAGGTATTGACTAGGGGGCAAACCCCCTCATATATGTAATAATTTCTGTTTGTTTTAAGTTTTAATGTTGCTCCTTACTTTCAGCTGAAAAAACTAGTTTTTTTTATTTAATTTCTGATTGTTTTTTTTTAAATAATGCTGGAAAAACTGGCACCCCTTAATAGAAATGTCCCTTCCCCCAAGGAAACATCTTCTATGGAAGAATCCTCCCCCATAACTCCCTCCTCCAACACCCCCACCCCCCGTCAGAAAAAAATCCCTCCTGAAACATCTTTATACTTCCCATTAACCTATACTATGTAAACAATGGGCAAAGTTCATAATCTCCAGCCCTTCCCCAGGAACTGTGGGGGATTAAGTCATCCTCAAAGACATACTTATTAGATTTTCGACTATGCTGAACAAAATGGCTATCTCAAAATTTTGATTGGGTGACTTTGGGAAAAAAATTAGCATGGGAGGGGTCCAAGTTGCACTCCAATTTTTTTGGTCACTCAAAAAGGGCACTAGAACTTTTAATTTCCATTCAAATGAGCCCTCTTAAAATATTCTAGGACTACTGGATCAATATGATCACCCCTGGGAAAATAAAAAAAAATAAAATAAACATGCATCTGTTATCTTTCTTCTGACAAAAAATACAAAATTCCACATTTTTGCAGACAGGAGCTTGAAACTTCTGCAGTAGGGTTTTCTGATACACTGAATCCTTTGGTGTGATTTTCATTAAAAGTTCTATGACTTTTTGGGGGTGTTTCCCCCTTTTTTTGAAAATAAGGCAAATTTTCTCACTTGCATAACTTTTGATGGGTAAAACTAAACTTAATGAAACTTATATATTTGAAATCAGTATTCTATTGATGTTTCTATGGGTATCAAAATTCCGGTTTTTAGAGTTTTGGTTACTATTGCCCTGGGACACTCCTTACTTACAGTTTGTTACCACAAACTGTTTGATTTAATATAGCCCAAGTGCTGTGAAACAGAATAACTGTATTTAAATAGGCTAAATTCAAATGTTAAAAAAAAAGTTTTCAAAGATTGTAGTCAGCCAATCTTAACTAGTCTAGTCCTAATTATCACAGAATCTCAACTGGGCTATCTAGACTTGTATACATAATGTCCAAAATTAAGAGCCTGTTTTCTATGTATAGAAAAGGTACTTTTTAATTATGGTACCATAAATATTAGATCATGTTGTCTAGCAATATAAGGAACAATTCTGTAGAGTTGCTGGTCAGTGATGATGAATAGCCACTGACTCAATTGCATTGCACTCTGTCTTCTATGGTTTAATGGACCAACTATTTTCAACAGAAATCTTAAAGGCATCAATAGAGCAAGCAGTGACAGCAATATCAGGAAGATTGTTCTAATGGGCAACCACTCTATCAGAGATGTATTGGTTATAGACTCTGGTATCTGCTGTCTTCTGGAAAAACTCCTTTCTATGCCCCCTTGTCCTGGAGGATGCATCAAATTTAAAGGGCTTTTGACAGAGGAAGTCAGCATTCAAAAGTATTCATGAAATATGATGACATTGCCTCTTCAACATTTGTACACAAGTGTTAGGAGCTATTATTTATTCAAGCAAGATTGGTAGTTGAGATAATCAGGATATCTATCCATAATTAGGTGCTGGCCAACTGCTGGGGGTCTTACCCTAGTTTCATAATTTTTAGGGCTTCTATCAAATGGTCTATGGTCTTACCAATTAGCTAAATGTCCAGTAAATTTCTAGGTGGCACTATAATTTAGCTAGAAT
>JAQQPU010018511.1:0-17416 GCA_029168905.1 Artemia sp. Kazakhstan ARC1039
TTTAGATATTACGTCTTGTCACTTATTACGTCATATATGGTTATTAGGAGATAATCGATAAAATGTTCGTTCTTTACTATAAGTCTCTTACTAGGTTGCTAGCTACCGCTGCAACCCGGATAATAGAGTTCGTTCTAGAAAATACCTGAAAATTTTAAAATTAGTTTTGATTTTTGATAGGTTCTTGATACTTGGCACGGGGTTCTATGTATCGATGTTCACAAATATCATGATGTCTTTTGATTCACAAATGATTGTAAGTTTTGTCACTGGCATAACGGTCATATGTGCTGGAATATCAATGTGGTGGGCAGTTATAAAATATAGAATATTCAAAATAGATACCAAAGATGATTGGAATTCTCCTCCAAATAAGAAGAGTGAGCAGAAATCATCTAACGAGAATAAGATTATAACTGTTCCATCTTTCAAAGAGAATAATCAAATAAAACAAGAATTTATAGATTTTCCAACAGAAACTTCCTCAGAAACAAATGAAAAACAGCTCTACCCTTACTTAGAAGCTTTTGCACGATTTTGGGAAGATGTTAGGAAATCGGCCAAGCAAATTAGTAACAAAGAGACTAGGCATGATCTTTTTAACCTTTGTGATAAATTCCGTGATGAAATCTTACTAAAACTAGGAGTTCGACTGGAAGATAAAGAAGAAGGTCAATTGCTTATAAAGCTCAAGGCTCTGCTATTTGAATATCTGTGCAAGGATAAAGATATTCTCAAAGAAAAAAATCTAAACCTTGAGAAAATTTTGGAGTACAGAAATGACAAATTTGAAAGCTTCAATACTGACATTTCAGAATCTCGATGCAAACTTGAAGAAAGTGCACTTTTGCAAAAGGAACTTGATGATAAAATAAAGAAATTGGAAAAATTCGCAGAGGAGAAAGGATTTTTGCAAAAAAGAAAGAGGTAAATGTTATTATCGCAGATAAACTGATTTTCAAAAAGAAAGCAGACGACTGTGAAAAAATTATTGAAGAGCAGTGTTGTCAGCTGGCATCCTTGACAAAAGAGTTAGAATGTGCAAAAGGCTTGGCTAAAGATACCTTATTATGTTGTCTGAATACGAAAGTAAAACCCAAGAACTGGATGGTATTATAACAGTTTTAAAGGAAGGAAAAAATAAAAGGAGAAAAGCAAAGAGCACATGTCTCTTTCTGAATCTTATTGTAGTAATAATGAAAGTAATCCCAGAAGTAGCGTACATAAGAAATTAAAAAGGATGAATAAAAAAATTCTTTGATTTGTCTAAGATAGTGAGTCTTCTAGAGTCTTTTAGCAGCGATAGTGATTGTAATTCAAAAAGTAATATAACCAAGAAATCAAAAGGCAAAAAGGAAAGGAAAAAATCAAAGGAAAACAGTAAAGAGCATATATCTCTTTCCGATTCTTATTGCAGTAATATTGAAAGTAATTCCAGAAGTAGCGTACATAAGGAATCGCAAAAACTTAAGAAGAAGAAAATATTCTCTGATTCATCTAATTCAAATTCTTCTAGCAGCGATTGTGATTGTAATTCAAAAAGATACGTAAGCAAGGAATCAAAAGGAGAAAAGGAAAAGAAAAATCAAAGGAAAGAAGCAAAGAGGAAATGAAGAAGAAAAAATTATTCTCTGATTCGTTTAATTCAAAGTGTTGTGGCAGCGATAGGGATTGTAATTCCAAAATTCATGCAAGCAAGAAATCAAAAGGAAAAAAGGAAAGGAGACAATCAAAGTAAAAAAGCAAAGATTACATATCGCTTTCCAAATCTAATAGTAGTAGTAGTAAAAGTAACTCCAAAAGTTAGGTTAATAAGAAATCAAAAGGGAAAAAGGAAGTTCCAACCGAGACTTCCTCAGAAACAAATGAAAAACAGCTCTACCCTTACTTAGAAGCTTTCGCACGATTTCGGGAAGATGTTAGGAAATTGGCCAAGCAAATTAGTAACAAAGAGACTAGGCATGATCTTTTCAACCTTTGTGATAAGGTCCGTGATGACATCTTACCAAAACTAGGAGTTCGACTGGAAGATAATGAAGAAGGTCAATTGCTTATAAAGACTGAATTACCTGCAGTACTTTTAAAAGAAAGAGATGTTAAAAGGGCAGAAGAAAAGAAACGACAAGAGAAGGAGAGAAAGAAGCCTTCTAAGAAATCACCGAAAGGGCATGCTGCATCTAAGTTGAGGTCTTGTAGCTGTGAAAAGTTGAAAGGATTTGAAGATTTTTTCCACAAAATATGTTTTTCAAAGAAAAGTAAAGAACTCCATTAAACAAAAAATGAGCAAATATAAAATGAAGTAATCTACCCAGCGTGAAACTATCACAAATCAGCATCGATTAATAAATGAAACCCAAAACAAAGAGAAATTACAATAAATAACCGAGTCAAGCTCAAAACGAGTAGAAATTAAGATAAGTTGGGCTCAAAACCCCTCTGCCTTCCCAAGGCCACAACACACTTTGCACTTGAAAAAAATACTGAAAAAAATACAAATGAATATGCATTGTCTGTTTAATATACATATACTTATATTTAGTAATAAAAATGTTAATATTACTTAATTTATTAAAGTTATAAAAGTAAACACATTTACATTTTTTCAGTAAAATGCAAATTATGTTCTGGTCTTGGGAAGGCATAGGGGCTTTGAGTCCAACTTATGTTAATTTCTGCTCGTTTTAAGTTTGACTCGGTTATTTATTGCAATTTCTGTTTGTTTTGGGTTTCATTTATTTATCGAGCCTGATTTGTGGAAGTTTCACGCTTAGTAGATTAATCCATTTTATTTTTACTCATTTTTGTTTGATGGAGTTTTTTACTTTTCTTTGAAAAACTTATTTTGTGGAATTTTTTTTTTAATTAATTATAATTTAAAAGCCTTGGTGGCCCAGTCGGTAGAGCGTTAGTCTCATAACACTAAAGTCGTGAGTTCAAGCCTCATCTGGGGCATATTTCTCCATTAATTTTAAATGGAAGTTGCTGGTTTCTTGGAAAGCATGGTTTTATAGCAAACTTTTAGTCTTATAATAGTATTCAATTATTAGGGGCTTTACTGTCCGTTCTTTACTGAAAAAGCAATATTCATAACTAGCTACCACTGCAACCAAAATACTGTGAAATTGCAAACAGGAAAACGCTTATGGCTTTTCCTTCATTGGAATAGTAAGAGACGACCTGGATACAACCTGTGAATATGATGTCATTGAACAATCTTCGATATGATATATGAAGTTTTTCTTAAAAATTGATTATGTTTTAAAAATTAATTTTTTCATTCCAAAAAGTTTTCATCCACGTCAATTTCCTTAAAAATGAGTCATTAAGCAACTCTATCTGGTGTTCCAGTGAAACTCTGTCTGAGAAGGAAAAGCACTGCCTATGATTAACTTGACTGATCCTTTATACAATGCAACCCGGACAATAATTACTATGGGCTTGAGTTCGTTCTTTACTATATTTTTAAGAAAAACTGTATTTTTCTTCAACACTGTTGTAGCTTATATTATCTAAGCGTTTTGTAATTGAAAAAATTCGGGTTGCAGCGGTAGCTAAAAGCCTATTAAGAGACGATAACGGTCCTTAATAAAAATTTCGTAAAAAAATTTAAAAATTTATTTTGTCAATTAAAAAAGGCTTTCAGCCACTTCAATTTCCATTAAAATTAGTTATTAAACAGCTCTCTATGATGCTCCAGTGCAAGTCTGTCTGAGCAGGAAAATAAAAGTACTGCCTAACCTTAACTTCATTGATCCTTTATACAATACAATTGAAAGCATACTCCCTTGTCAGCCGTGAAATCGGAAAATTCTTAAGGAAAATTCATCATTTATACAATGATTCCTTATAATACTTCAGCTACTATGGAATAAAGCTCGTTCTTTAATGTATCTCTACGATGTTGCAGTGCCAAGCTATTTGTGGAAAAGCAAAAAAAAGATGCCTTTTGGGCAGAATGCTGCAGTAGCTGTCACTTTTCTTGCTTTTCAAGCCAATATGTTTCCCTTGCTGTTAAAGTCAAATGACAGAATGTTTCCAATATAGGGGTTTCGGACAAAGCAGTTCTAATGGTATAAGTTTTGTTTTGATCTGACTTTTTTGAAGGAGTTAAGTTATATTTTTAAATTTGTTCTTTACTGTAATTACTATGGGGCGTGATCGTCTCTTACTAGGTTGCTAGCTATCTTCGCAACCCGGATTCCAGTAACTATGGGCTATATTTCGTCCTTTAATGTAAAAATCAAAAATGCATTTTTTTTGTGGTAAAATTAATTCTCTTTTAGAAATAATTTATTTTAGTTATAACAAATTTTTAACCCAATTAATTTACTTTAAAATGAGCCATTGAACAACTCTCTACGATGCTCCAGTGTCAAGCAATCTGTGGAAAAGAAACAACAAAAATATGCCATTTAGGCAGAACTTTGTAGTAGCTGCGACTTTTCTTGATTTTCAAGCCAATATATTTCCCTTGCTGTTCTAGCCAAGGGACATAAAGTTTTCTCTACAAGGGTTTTTGACAAGGCAGTTCTAACGGTATACTTTTTGTTTTGATATGACTCTTTTTTAGGAGTTAGGGGTTTTTATATTTCTTAACATTCGACGTGATCGTCTCTTACTAGGCTGCTAGCTACCTTGCAACCCGGATGAGCCATTGAACAACTCGCTACGATGTTCCAGTGCCAAGCTATCTATGGAATATAAAGTTTTAATATAACTTTACCACGAACTGTTTGATTGCTTCAAAAATCAAATATCTTTGAAAATACAGTAGTATAAAAAGAAATCAAAAATGAATTTTTAGTGGAAAAATTTATGCTCTTTTAAAAAGAATTTGTTTTAGTTACAAAAGGTTTCTAACCTAATTAATTTCCTTTAAAATGAGCCATTGAAAAACTCACTATGATGTTCCGGTGCCAAGCTATCTGTGGAAAAAAAGAAAAGAGAAAAAAAAAAGATGCCGTTTAGGCAGAATGCTGTAGTAGCTGCCACTTATCTTGATTTTCAAGCAAATATATTTTCCTTGCTATTCAAGCCAAAGGACAGAAAGTTTCCTATACAGGGGTTTCGGACATGGCGGTTCTAATGGCGTACTTTTTGTTTTGATTTGACTTTTTTTAGCCGTTATGTTTTTTTATATTTTTTATCATTGGACATGATCGTCTCATAGTAGGTTGTCTTCAATGTAGTTTTGACAATAGTTTGATTTAAATTAAGAAGTTTTTAACCCCATTAATTTAATTTAAAATGATCCATTGAAGAACTCTCTACGATGTTCCAGTGCCAAGCTATCTGTGGAAGAAAAAAAAGAGAAAAAAACAGATGCCGTTTAGACAGAATGCTGTTGTAGCTGTCTTTTTTCTCTATTTTCGAACCAAAATATTTCCCTTGCTGTTCAAACCAAGGAACATAAATTTTCCTGATCGTCTCTTATTAGGTTGCTAGCTACCGCTACAACCCGGATAATTAATAAGACCGATTCCTTATATACTTTTTAAAAGTTTAAGTGTATTAAATAATTTATTATCATGTTTTATATATAATGTATTTTTCATGAATCTCTAAAAGTACAATGGCAAGCAATCCTACTTGTTACGCGGGTTTGAATCCAAGTTAGAAGGAATTTCTAATTTGTTGACTCCAAATATAACTGTAAATACATTCTTAGACCACACTGGCTATACATGAAAAATGAAACTCAGAGAGGAAAGAAACTAGCAAAATGAAAAATAAAATCAAAAAGGGTGAAAAAACGAGGATTTTGTCAGCCAGTGGCAAACCATGAAGAAGACAAAAATAAGCAAATATTTCGACAAGGACCTCCGCCAAGTCTTCCTCAGTACTACACAAAAAAGAAGATAAAGAAAAAAAAATGAAAATCTAACCTTTATTCATGGTTTCCCACCGGCTGACAAAATCCTCGTTTTTTCACCCTTTTTGATTTTACTTTTCATTTTGTTAGATTCTTTCCTCTCTGAGTTTTATTTGTCAAATATAATTGTATAAGACTATACTATAGTTAAGTGGTCTATACAAGTTAGTATAGGCAAGAGTTGGTTCTGTATCATAACAACCCGGAAAAATTGAATATAAATAGGAAAAAGCCGACGGCTTTTCTTCCTTGGAATAGTAAGAGACGAACCTCAAAGAATCTGGCAGGTACCTAAGTCAAATGTATGCAATGGTGTGTTCTTGTAATGATCGTCTTTTAGTAAAACATAATCAAAGAGCTCGTTACCAAGAACTGTTTGATTACTATAGGCAACAGATCGTTCTTTAATATAAGTTTTAATCCCATTGATATTAAAAAAAATAAATTACAAACAGGAAAAAGCCTATGGCTTTTTCTTAATGGGAATAGTGAGAGACGACCTGACCACATTCTACGATTATGACGTCATTAATCAATCTTTAATATGAAATAATCAGTTTTTCGTAAGAAATTGATTCTATTTTAAAAACAATTCCATTGAAATATAAAAGGTTTGTAACCTTATTAATGTCCTTTAAAATGAGCCATTGAACAACTCTCTACAATTTTCCAGTGTCAAGCTATCTGTGGAAGAAAAAAAAGGAAAAAAAGATGCTGTTTAGGCAGAATGCTGTAGTAGCTGTCTCTTTTCCATATTTTCAAGCAATTTTGATCTGAATCTTTCTTAGGAGTTATAATTTTTTAGGATTTTTATAAGTTTTAGCGTATAAACGAATTTATTGTCATGTTTTACACATAAAGTATTTTTCATAGGTCTCCAATAGTTCAATGGCAAGCAATCCCGCTTGCCACGCGGGTGCCGGGGTTCGAATCTCAGTTAGAAGGAATTTTTAATAGGAATAGTAAGAGATGAACCTTAAAGAATCAGCCAGGTAACTAAGTCGAATATATGCAATGGTGCATTCTTGTAATGTTCGTCTTTTAGTGTGACATATTCAAACAGCTCTTTACCACGAACTGCTTGATTACTATAGGCAGCAGATCGTTCTTTAAGGGGGGCGCCAGTCCAAAGCCGTTTCGGCCGATTCGAGCCCTTTTCCTGGTCGGCAAAAAGGCTCAAAAACAAAGGTATCAGATTTCACACAGACTTGAGTAAACAAACTCGAAGACGGCGACTTCCAGGGGTTCCTTACGCTTTCAATATTAGTTACATTTTATGATAGATACTTTCACGGAGTGTAATAGGTAGGCGATTGAGTTAGGTGATTGAATGGTTAGGCGATTAAGTTAGGTGATTAATTATGGAACACAATGGCTTTGGAAAATGACAAATGAATTACTAAATGTATACATCTATGATCCTACGCATGTCTTCTAATCCTGTCTGCCTTAAGTTTATCAGCTTATCTGAATTTGTGCCCGGCATAGATGACTTATGAATTCTCCTCTTTTTGATTAAAACCAGTGTATCCCGTCTATATTATGCCTATATTTGAAAAATCAACTAATTTTGTATTCTTACACTGGCAAAAACGGTTCCCGAATTTCCATGCTTCTAGGCAACTTTCCATCAACTATTTCTGATAATAACGCTTCAAAATAAAATTTTTGCAACTTGGGCAGCATCTTATTTTTCCAGAATTCCTTGTCACGGCCAATCTTCTCAGTATACATTTCCCCCTCCCTAAAAAAAACTACGAAATATACAAAATCTACGTCACAACACTCCAACTGCATTTGAATTTGATAGTAATAGTCATGCGTTTTTTTAAGCTTGATTTTGTTTTCACCATTCTTTTCAATGCAAATATATTTTTGACGTGCCATCCACTATGTCATCGTTCGTCCTTTCGCAGTCAAATGACATTTTACCTCCAAAAGAGCCCTCTCACCTGAAGGAAAAATTGCTATTCCGTCCGGACTGCCTCCTAGAAACACATATTTCCTATGGATATATAGCCCGGTAGGGTTCACTTTGCAACCCATTTTTCTCTCGAAATCTGCAATAGCCATGGGTTCATACATATGCCCATGGTCCATTGCCTTTATCGCGTTGGGCTTTGGATAAAGTAGCTGTCGAACCAACGGAGCTACGGTTTTCACTCGCCTTTTGCAAATGGCACCAGCTACTGAGGCGGTGATCCTATTTTTTCTATTTTCTAGCCAGATATTATCAATGCTATTTCCCTGAAGCCTAGTGGCTTCTACAATATGGAGGATTTCAGCTTCAGTACACTGTGAACGGTACAGAAAATCTGTTTTTGCAGTTTCATATGCATCAGGATCAAGATCGGGAGCGCTTGCGTTTGGGCCGTAGTTTCTGTCTGCTTCGACGCTTGCCATTATCCTTTTCCCAGGGACCCTTGGTGAAGTCTTAGAGAAAAGTCGCTTTCTAGCCGTAAATTTTTTTCTTCAAATAGCGGCCCGGGCTCGCTGTTCCGCAAGTCTCTTCAATTGCCTGCTTGGATTAGATCCTACACTCCTTCGAAATATGTCAAGGCGGGCTGAATGACCTTTTGCATATCGGATTCCTGCTGCTGTAACACGGGTTGTGTAACTTGCACTCTTGCTTACCATAATACTTTTGCCGCCGATAAGCCGGGCAACTATGCTCCTAAAATGTTCTGCCAGATTGCTTGTGCTGTTACCAATTAGTAATCGCGCTCTCCTAGTCAGGGTATCGAAGGCTGAATAAAAATGGCTGAGAAAAATGCTGCTCGGAGTATCTTCACCATTTAACTTTACAATTTTCCCTGAAAATTGACAGTGTGTTGGACACTGCCTATGGTCACCACGAAAAAAATGTAGCGGAATCGCTTTTAGCACGCTGATGAGCTCTTTAACACCTTTTTTCTCTGCGGTGGTGGACGCAATTGCATTTCTAGCAAAGTCACACATTTTCTTTATTCTTGCGCCACTTAGAATTTTTTGTATTCCGCATTTTCATGCTGCTTTTTGTACAATCTATTTTTCAGGCATTTGCATGTATAATTGGCACATTCAATCTTTTCTACGTTTCTGCCATATGGTACTTTTGCTATTATTTCAGAATGCGTACTCGAATCACCATCGGCAACAAATCTAGCGTATCTTAGGCGATGCATGGTCGGTGCTATTCAGAACGCGTCGATCAGTATATACTGACTCCATACCTGTACTTGGTCCGTGCCAGTTCATGAAGCATGTGTGGTCAAGAGCAGATATAATTCCTTGGTTTCGATATTTCATACATACACTACAATACTTATTTCTAATACCCAAATGTAAGAGTCCACAAACTCCACAACCAGATAGTGCAGTATACCTTTTTCTGTAGCTTCGTGTGCACCAGCTCCCATCAGCTATAACGCACGTCTCTACCTCTCCACTAGGATGAATTTTCTCGCCTGCTTCGAGCGCCATTCTACGCTCAGTTTTGCCGTTATCAATAAGAAATTCATGTAGAGTTTTGTCCGGTTCTGCACCAATTTCTTTTTCATATTTTGTAAAGATTTGCTGGGATGGGGCATTTATCCCTATCGTAGAAAAAAGTTCTTGAACCCGGGCATGAGTCATACTTCCATTTATCGCACCAATCACAGCCTCCTAGTTCAAATTTACTGTTCCGGCTTTGATTTTTTGCTTCTTCCTTGTCGTGGTAATACCGCCATAATTCTTTCTTTTGCGCTATTTGTCTATAGATTGCTCTAGGTTTTTTTTACTTCTTTGAGGTGCGACAGGCTTTTCAGTGTGAATTGTAGTTTCCTCATGGAATGACTCGCATTTGAAGATGAGCCTAGAGCGTAATCCAGCTCTGTATTCTTTAGTAAACATCATATTTGAGATTAAGGTGATGTCTTGGCACCTGTAAAAAAAAAAAAAAAAAAAAAAAAAAAAAAAAAAAACTTAAAAAAGGAAGAAAAAATATATGATAAAAATCTTGTTGTAATTGGCGAAGATAAAGCAGTAGCATTTGAGTATCACCAAGAATAGGTAGAAGATTGCAGATGAAAGTGCCACAGTGAATCAATAAAATCAAATTATATTAAATTAAATAAATGAAGGATTCTGAATAGACTATGGAAGCCTCTGATTTGCAATTAAAAGGTAAACAAACTAGAAAAAAAATGCTCAAAAATAATCTTGCAAAAAATAAAGATATCCCAGACAACTGTTTCACGATAAAAGTATGTAGTTGTAGCTCACTAAAAGAAATCATATAGTTTAAACGCGCGGAAGAAGCAACTTTTTTTCTTGAGAGCCTAAGAAGCGCTCCACAATATAGGATTAATTTGTCGACCGGCAACTACCGTCGGAACTTACTGTTATTTTGGGAAAGAAAAGGGCCCAAAGAACTATCTAGGCCCGTAAATTGGGGGGTGCAGGGGAGGGGGGCATTTGCCCTCCTTCCTCTGATTCTAAAAAAAAATTGTTTTTAGTCCTAATTCTTCTTAATTTACCCAATTGTATTGCATTTACCACTTTGCTTGCTGAAATAGCCTGGCGTTTTTCAACATCCGATAGTTCTGAGCCCATTCTATTGGTCAAGTTTTGGGTTCTTAGGCTTCTAAGTTAATTTTGGATTTAAAAAACATACCCCATTTCGAAACTGAATTGGAAAAATGTATCTTTGCCAACCAAATTGCAGACTTCGAAGCTCCTAGCACTTTCTAAATAAGAATTTGCATCTTAAAACTAAGCATCTAGTAAATAGAAGCTAGTCTCAAAGTAAGCAAAATAAAACAGATATACATGTGTTCATTTCTTATTTAAGATGTGCCTCTCAAGGGTTTTAATCAGGCCTATCATTCGGAGAGGTGGACTGCCCCCACCCTGAGTCTTTCGATTTATTTTGACGCAAAACATCCTTAAAGTAATGCTGCAAGAATCTTGCAATTTCCATCCATCTTTGGTAATCTTTCTATCTCTTGATCCTTGGCTTGTTTGGTTTCTTTTCAGACTGCTGTCAGTTTTTTGTAGTGCTCTGTGCAGGACACCCCGAAAATATTTTCTTTTTTCTGTTGTTTTTATTTTGTAAATTCTTCTTTTAAAAAGGCCATGCAATTCAGGCAACAAAAAGGATGATTTGGTGCATAGGATTTTGTCAATTTCTTTTTTCATCTTTTCTCATAGCAATTACATATGTATGAACAAACTGCTCTTCGACCCAGGGATTTAGCCAGAGTAATCATATTTTCAACCCTTCTCGGGCTTGAAAGTCCTTTGATAATAGAGAAAAATGCAAGAAAAATGACAGTTCATAATGCGGATTTCAGAAAATTTTGCCACTCCGCGGCAAAATCAAATTGAATCAAATACTATTATATTAGTTTTTATTTATGACTGTAAAATGGGTGAACTGAAAGCAAATATAAGGAAAATATACTTTTTAATGTGACGAGCTCTTCTGGCACTTCTTGGTAGAAAAGATATAAGAATAGCAAATAATGAATCATGATTTTAGCATTATGAGAGCTGGGGTAGCCTATCCAAGTAATTTCAATATCTTTCTTAACCAAATCATAAATATTCGAAATAAATGCCACTGATCTAAAGCCCATTAACCGTATAATGCACATAGGCCCTCCCCATCCCCTCCCCAAAACCTAAAATTAGGCGCCTGGTCTTATGTAGCTCGAGAAATCCAGCTAAAATACTAAATTTTGGTGACGGTTTCGGCCCTGCGGGCCGAAAATATTTTCATGATTTTTACCGAAGTGGCTTCCCCTCTGAAAAAGATGAAATGACGGGCCGGGAACTATCAAATATTATTGACTAGTTATAAGTGATACAATAGATATGGAACTTATAATAGAACTGAGGACTAGTTACAATATAACTGGTTCAATATTATTCAAGGACCTACCACATAAGCTATGACAGTTCCATGTAGGCTACTAACATTCATTAGAGGACCTAAAATAAACAAAGAAACTCACATGTGGCCAAGCACGAGCTTCTCGTAATTTTCAAGAAGATATGGCAGGTCAACAATCCAGCGCGAATCTTTGAGCAGTTCCGATTTTAGATTTAGTCCAGAAGTGAGTTTTATCGACTCAAAGAGTTCAGTAGGGGGGTTTGCAGAATTTAAACTTGATCCTTTTCCAAAACTTGACTATTTTAGAATTGGGTCTAACGCCAAATGCTGAAACAAATGCTTAGGCAAACTTGCCCTACCTCTTGCACGGTAGGCTAAATTCAATTTTTCACGATGGGCCTGAACATTGGGCAAACCCAACCCACACTTATTTCTCTTTTTCCCTGTAGTTGTCAAACTTGATTGTTTAATTCACAATGTCCCAGTACATCCAACTTATTCGCGCAATTTGTCGAATATCCAACTCTCATGATAACGCTTTCAAATTATACACACCAAATAAATCATTTCAATTGCTAGAGCTTCACTAAATCAAAGTCCAACTGACTGCTTTTGAACAAAAGGAAGCGTGAACCCACTCAGCATAATTTATGCACCTACATCCATTTTATTCCAAGTATTTTAGGCTCTTCGTCGGGTGATAAGCAATTTGAAACGTTGGTATGTAAAGTATTCGAAGGGACTGCAGTCAGAAAGTGTTTTTTATAAAAATATGCTGCAACTGCTTCAATAAAATATTTTTCGCTGCATTTCTAAGTACCAATTACGACAATATTGACTGCAGCGATCTTGCAGGAAAATCCATAATAGGTTTTAGAGTTTTTTGGGATTTCAGGAAAAATAGGTGTCGGCTTTAACATTTTGCTAAATCAAAATGTTCACCTGATTCTATTCTATTAGAAAAGACTGAGACCGCCTAACTGCTTCAACTTTTAATGTCAGTCTAACTCAAAACGCTTACTATGGGAGAGATAGGAAGGTGGCTTCAAGTATGGTCGCCCCTTGATATACTAAGGTCGTGAGTTTGAGCGTCACCCAGGAAGACATTTCAAATTAATTTTAAATGGATAAACCGGCTTACGTAAACCCTGATTACAAACAGGAAAAAGCCTACGGAGGTTTCTTTTTTGGAGTAGTAAGAGATGTACCTCAAAGAATCAGGGAGCTAACTAAGTCCAATCTGTGCATTGGTTTGCTCTTCTAGTGATCTTCTTTAAATATAACTATCGCTGCAACCCAGATTCTTTACTATAGCATAGATTTATTATCGTTCTTTACTATAAAAAACTCAAACAATCAAGTAGCTAACAAGTCCAATGTTTGGAATGGTTTGTTATTTCAGTGATCGTCTTTTAATGTAAACTGCTGCAACCCGGATCCACATATATAGTTATGAGAGTCACCGTGGTGTTAGCCACCAGTCTCTTTGGAGGCGTGGGTTAAAATCTTACCCCTGGTATACAATTACGATTTATGTACAAAAATCAAATATCTTTGAAAAGACTGCAGTTTGAAAAGACATCAAAAATGCAGTTTTTAATTGAACAAAATATTCTCTCTTAGAAATGATTTATTTTAGTTCCAAATATTTTTAAGCCAATTAATTTTCTTTAAAATGAGCTATTGAACAACTCTCTACAGTTTTCCAATGCCAGGCTATCTGTGGATAACAAGAAAGAAAAAAGAAAAAAATATCCCGTTTCGGCAGAATGTTGTAGTAGCTGCCACTTTTCTTGATTTTCAAGCCAATATATTTCCCTTGCTGTTCAAGCCAAGGGACAGAAAGTTTCCTATACAGGGGTTTTGGACAAGGCGGTTCTAATGCTGTACGTTTTGTTTTGATCTGACTCCTTTTTTTTAGGAACTATGGGTTTTTATATTTCTTAATATTGGACGTGATTGTCTCTTGCTAGGTTCCTAGCTACAGCTGCAACCCGGAAATGCTATACAGTGTTATAGAGAAAGGCATTTTCTCGTACAAAATTTATTCTTGTGATTATGTACTTCTTGTATTATATTCTTGCCGGAAGATAATCGTGTATAGATATTGCAATAACACTTTACGTTAGATATGGTAATAATCTATACAATTATAGTGCCATTCATCAAGGTTGTACACTAAAATTCAGTTATTTTGTCAAAATTGATTATATTAAAAAAGCTATTTTATTTTTAATTAAAAAACGCACTGGATATAGCAATTTCCTTTAAAATGAACCATTATACAGTTCTATATGATTTTCCAGTACCCAGCTCGCCAAGGGGGAAAAACAGAAAAAAAAGATTCCATATATGCAGTATATTGTGTTTCAAGCCAATATACTTTCCGTGTTGTTCAAGCCAAGAGACAGTAAAATTTCTATACAGGGGTTTCGGATAAAACGGTTCTGATAGCGTAATTCCTGTTTTGATCTGACTCTATTTTTCTTAGGAATTATGGCTATTTTAGTTTTTACTGTGGGGCGTGATCGTCTCTTACTAGGTTGCTAGCTACCACTGCAGCAAAGATTATTTATTATAATCTACTGCTAATTTTACTGTGGTCTAGAGTTCGTTCTTCATTATAATAATTTAATCTGAGAAAATAATAATGGACAAATTATAAAAAAAAACTAATTGACAAATACCATTTATGATGAACTATATCGGTATTTTATGTAATAGCAAGCGACGAACCTCAAATAATCAAGTAGCTAAATAAGTCGAATGTATGCAATGGTTTATTATTCTAATGATCGTCATTTAATGTAAAATAGATTATTTCAGTTAGCATGGTCATATCGTTCTATACTGTAATTATATTTCTTAACATTGGAGGTGATCGTCTCTTACTAGATTGCTAGCTACCGCTGCAACCCAGATATATTCAACAGTTGAAGAAATTATTCTAGCTGCATTTAACAAATAATTTTTTTGTTAAAACCGCCCAAAAATTATTGCATTTTGCATAATAATGGATAATTTTATAAAAAAAACTAATTGCCAAATACCATGTATGATGAACTATATCGGTCCTCTATGTAATCTCACTAGGCTGCCAGTTACTGCTGCAACTCGGATTCACATATATAGTTATGTGAGGCAGCGTGGCCGACTGGTCAAAGGCGCTGGTTTTAGCCACCAGTCTCTTCGGAGGTGTGGGTTCAAATCTTACCGCTGGTATACGATTATGATTTGTGTACAATAATCAAATATCTTTGAAAAGACTGCAGTATGAAAAGACATAAAAAATGCAGTTTTTAGTGTTAAAATTTATTCCCTTTTAGAAATAATCTATTTTAGTTACAAAAGATTTTTAACCCAATTAATTACCTTTAAAATGAGCCATTTAACAACTCTCTACGATGTTCCAGTGCCAAGATATTTGTGGAAAAGAAAAAGAAAGAAAAAAATATGCCGTTTAGGCAGAATGTTGTAGTAGCTGCCACTTTTCTTGATTTTCAAGCCAATAAATTTCCCTTGCTCTTCAAGCCAAGGAATAGAAAGTTTCCTATACAGGGTTCTCGGACGAGACAGTTCTAAAGGTGCAGTTTTTGTTTTTATCTGACTCCTTTCTTAGGAACTATGGGTTTTTATATTTCTCAACATTGGACGTGACCGTCTCTTACACATATAATTTCGTTTAAAATGAGCCATTGGACAACTCTCTATTATGTTCCAGTGTCAATCTGTCTGTGGGAGAAAAAAAGAAAAAAAGATGCCGTTTAGGCAGAATGCTGTAGTAAATGCCACTTTTCTTGATTTTCAAGCCAATATATTTCCTTTGCTGTTCAAGCTAAGGGACAGAAGGTTTCCTATATAGGTGTTTCGGACAAGGCGGTTCTAATGATGTACTTTTTGTTTTAATGTGACTTTTTTTTGAGTTATGGGTTTTTATATTTCTTAACATTGGACTTGATCGTCTTTTACTAGGTTGCTAGCTACCGCTGCAACCCGGATCATATTTTTAATGTTACAACTCTAATTAACGATGTTGTGGTGAAAGTGGCTAGAACGATCCACCGTTAACCGAAACGTTGGTGTTTCAAGGCAACCTGGGGTTGATTTCTTTTAGTTTGTAATTCAGCTATCAATAAAACCATAATACCAATGATACTTAAAAAATTCCCATTTACAGTATCAATTCTTTATGTACTATTAATTAAAAAAACTTTTTCTACAAAATAAGTTTTTCAAAGAAAAGTAAAGAACTCAATTAAACGAAAAAAGAGCAAAAATAAATTTAAATAATCTATCAAGCGTGAAACTAACACTAATCAGTATCGATAAATAAATGAACCCCAAAACGAACAGAAATTACAATAAATAACCTAGTCAAACTCAAAACGAGCAGAAATTAACATAATTTGGGCGCAAAATCACTATGCCTTCCAAAGGCCAGAACAAAATTTGCACTTTACTAAAAAAAAAAAAAATACAAATTAACGTGCATTGTCACTTTGAATATACATTTACTTGTAGAAAAAGTTTTTTTAATTAATTTCTGTTCGTTTTATATTGACATGGTCTTTTCAGGGAAAAAGAAAATAATACTTTAAATCTTTTCGTTTTTTAAGACTTTATAGTTTGGCGTGCTATTTGTATGCTGGAGAAAAATTTTCAGCAAGTTTAACAACATACACCCTTTTAAAAATCTGGACACAAATAGTACTGTTTAATTTAGTTTCATACCTCCTCTAGTTGACCTGAAATGGAAAACTTAATACCATTCGCAAGAAATTCTGTTTACTTTCTTTGATAGCTTGGATACACTTACGCTATTTTGATTTGGTTAAATTTTAAGAGCAGAAGTAGCCCCGAAAGTTTGAACATAATACCCTCAGTTGTTCTTGGGATACAGCTGAGATTCCTTATTGGGAATTAGCATTATCACAGTGCATTTTGATTTAATCTTAAGGCAACATTTAGTTTTTCAACATAATGGGCAAATGGGAGGGTGGGAGTGGAAGGGGGTTAGTTGCCCTCCCATCACTTTCAACTATTAAAAAGGGTATCAGCCCTTTCTATTTTCAATCGAATGAGCCCTTTTCGAAGTTCCCACGACAACTCCTTCGATACGAAGTGCCCTGGTCTAAACAACAACAACTACAACAACAACAAAATAATACATTATGCCCACATCGATCTTTCCTATAAAAATGTCAAGCCTTCCAATCACTTTCACCTTTTAAAAAAGGGATTAGGTCTTTCTATCTCCAATCGAATGAGCACTTTTCTATAAACACCTTATATGCCCCCAGTGCATAAATTACAACCCTTCCCCTAATGTCATTCTCAAAGACCTAATTTCCAGAACTTTCAACTACGTTGAACAAAATGACTATCTGAAAATTTTGATTGGATGTGTTTGGAGGAATGGTGGGCGTGAGAGGGAGGTTAGTTACGCTCCAATCACTTTCGACTATTACGAAGGGCACTAGCCCTCTCAATTTCGAACTGAATGAGCCCCTTTTGAAGTTTTACGACAACTCTATCTATAAAATCTTATGTGCCCCCAGGGCATAACTTACGACCTTGCCCTGAGGGGTGTGGGGGGAGGGGTTGTCATCCTTTAAGACCTAGTTTCCAAAACTTTCAACAACGTTGAATAAAATGGTTATCTAAAATTTTTGATTGGATGTGTTTGG
>JAQQPU010018512.1:2406-17414 GCA_029168905.1 Artemia sp. Kazakhstan ARC1039
GCACTAACCCTTTCAATTTCCAATCGAATGAGCCCTTTTTGAAGTTTCTATGATAACTCCTTTGATTCAAAGTGCGCTGGGCTAAAACCCAAAAAAAAAACAAGGAGACGAACCACCGCGCATAGTGACTAAACAATAAAAACTATTTTCAAACAAAGTCGCTGGTGAGAACAAATTGCAGTTTGTAGCTGAATCAGGAATTGTAAATATTATGTCGATTAGTCTCAATAATAAAATGTTATTTAAAAAACCGATTTCAGGGAGTTTTAAAAATACCCTAAAACACCTCACAAATGGCGTTTAATCGAAACAAAAAGTACACCATTCGTATTGCCATTGCTTAAACCCTATACTGGAAACTTACAGTTTCCTGGCTTGAACAAAAACAAAAAAAAATAATTTTTTACAAGGGTAGCACTTATGTGTCTTTCTTTCTTTCCTTCTTACCTGCTACCGGGGCACTGGAACATCATAGAGACCTGGTTAAGGTCTCGTTTGAAGCCAACTTTATATCTAGCACATTTTGTAATTAGAAAAACATAATATTTAAAATATAACACAATTTTGACAGAAACTATCTTCACATACAAGATAATATACTGAACACATGTATCCTCTTTTGACAAGGAATATGGTATCATAATTGATTTATCATATACGGTGGATTAATGACATATATATATGTTAAAAATTTTGAACCCTTGGGCAATATCAAGCAAACTGTATTTAAGTATCAAGATAAACTCTATCAAAGATAATGTCAAAAATACCATTGGAGACTAAGAACTTTCATGAACGCGAAAAGATCCGTGGCTAGGGGTTATAGACAGAAGTTTCCAAAAACATGGAGCGAGGTATGTCAGCCAATAAATCATGGACGGAATAAAATTCATCTTGTTTATGAAGATGCAGTTTATTTTCAAAGTTGTGTTTTATTTTAAGTGTTGTGTTTTGTTACTTGAAAAGCTTGTAGATATTTGCCCATCCTCGTTTTTGTCGGGGTCCGATCTTGAACCACAAAGGGGGCTTTGCCACCTTTTTTTACAAAAAATAATCCATTCTGTCCAGTTGCTTGAAATTAATATTAGTCTGTTAAACATTAACCAACTTAAGGTATTATGAGACATTAAAATCAGTTAGCATAAAGTCTTAATATTGACCAAATTAGTAAAATTTTATTGCAAGAACAAAAACAAAGCACTAAGGCTAAAGGTAGTGATAACAAACATCAATACAAACAAGAGTTTGAGTTTTTCCTCCTTCTCTAACTGTAAAAGTCTAAAACTTATTTTCTTTTGTAATCCTTATATATCAAATATTCAGCTTGATCTTATTAGTTCTTTCTAAGACTATTCAAGACAAATGCAGTTTCACTACAAACAAGAGTTTGAATACTGCCCCCTCACCTAGCTGAAAAAGTCGAAAGCATACTTCGTAATCGGGGGCTTCACTAAATACGAATTATATTACAAATATTTTCTTTTCCTGTTATTACAGCATTGAAAATGAAAATAAAATTTTGCATTGAAATAAAATATTGAATTGATAATCTTTCAAAAATTAATATCACTAAATACCGAACATTCAGTTTGACTTCATCTGCACTTTCTAAGACTGTTAATGACACATAGAAATTTCAGTAAAATTCAAATGACACAGTAGTTTTAAGACTTTTACAGTGATAAAAAGAGGCAATAACCAAACTTTTGTTTGTAGTGGTCTTTGAGAAGTATCCCCACAGGCACTTCTACGGCACATATAGCAGATTAACACAGGGAAACTAACATATGGTTGTTGGTTGTTGATTCTTAATTACGTTTGTTGTCTGTTGGCTATATTTGTTGGTTGTGATTATGTTTGTTGGTTAGGTTTGTTGGTTATTGGTTATGTTTGTTGGTTTTGGATATGGTTGTTGGTTATGTTTGCTGGTTGTTGTTTGTTGATTTTTGGTTATGTTTGTTGGTTGTTGATTGTTGGTTATGTTTGTTGGTTGTTAGTTATGTTTATTGGTTATTGG
Source organism: Artemia sp. Kazakhstan ARC1039 (assembly GCA_029168905.1). Taxonomy (NCBI): domain Eukaryota; kingdom Metazoa; phylum Arthropoda; class Branchiopoda; order Anostraca; family Artemiidae; genus Artemia; species Artemia sp. Kazakhstan ARC1039. Next base: position 4,424 of record JAQQPU010018512.1, read on the forward strand.
TTATGTTTGTTGGTTATGTTTGCTGGTTTTGGATACGGTTGTTGGATATGTTTAATGGTTAGGTTTGTTGGTTGTTGGTTATATTTTTTAGTTTTGTTTGTTCTTTGCGGGTGGTTGGTTATTTTTGTTGGTTATGTTAGCTGGTTGTTGGTTATGTTTGTTGTATGTTGGCTATGTTTGTTTGTTGTTGGTTATGTTTGTTGGTTTTGGTTATGACTGTTGCTTGTAGATTCTTGGTTATGTTTGTTGTTTTTTGTTGCTGGTTATGATTGACGGTTGTTGGTTATAATTGCTGGTTATGTTTGTTGGTTTCAATATGGTTGTTGCTTATTATTCTTGATCATGGTTGTTGGTTATGGATATGGTTTTGGATATGGTTGTTGGATGTGATTGTTGGTTTGGATAAGTTTTATAGTAAATAGAGTTACTAGCCAATGTCACCCCTGTTTATGTTTCCACATATTTTTTTTCTATTAAAAACCATAGACGACCATTATAAAACATGTCCAATACTTCCCCCTAGCAACGGCTATTTTTTAGCACATTAGATAAGTGGAGCTAACAGCCCCTTAAGCTGTCACATCTGTGCAAAGCGTTCACCAGTTCTATCAAAGGGAAAACAGTTTGTAAGACTCCCATGACACACCCCTATGGACTCCATTGACGTCACAACACACCCCGTTTCAAACACTCAGATTTAATATGCTTGAAGCAGTTTTATGTAACCTTGCAACAGGAACCCCTAGAGGTATCCCCGCTTGTAACGCAACGACAGCTCACATCTTAAGTAATGGTGGCACACTCTTTATGTAGGACCAGCACATCTTACGTAATGTTGGCAGACATTACTGATAGATAATACACTTTTTGGCATATTATTTTTTGCTTGAAGCGTTCAACGCTTTTTTTTCTTTCTTTAGTTGTTCCTTTTTTTCTTTAGTTCTTGATCCCACCAGGACTCAAAAGGTTAATTTTCTTCCAACGGATTTTTGCCCTAGCCGAGAGGACTAACAAGCCATTCCTAATATTTTGTCCTACTCATTATTTTATAAAAATCAACATATTGCACTATCCCTTTACTCGTCAAAAATGAAAAATCTTAAAACACAGACTTTGTAGATTAAAGTTTTGTTATTTCAAACAAATTTACAAACAATATTAAAAATAAAGAAAAACAGTTGAAAAACACGAAAAACAAAAAAGGCTTGTCGTAATATATGCCAAAGATTCATATGTTATAGAAAGGTGATGGGGTCCAAGAAAATAGTTCCAGAGGAGGGGGGGCTTGATATTAGATGCAATTGCTTAGGCATTTTTTAGATACATCTGAGAGCCCTTAACGAAAAGGCAGTATTTTGAGACAGGACTATGTGAAAGGGGAAAAAAATGAAAAGGCTTACAAAGGAATAAAATACAAAAGATAGCATGCATAAATTAAAGAAGGATGGGAGGGGAGGGATTCAAAAAAGGCGTTTCAGAGGAGGGCTGCCTTTAATAGAAGAGTTAAATTTATGCTATATTAAGAGATTTTTTTAATGAAATGCACCTTTTTTTAGACAAAGATGTTAGATTCACTCCCCCTCTAACAAAAATTCATTTTACACCTCCCACCTTATCTTTAAGCTCTAGTGGTTACTACTCTATGGCAATGCATTCCATCTTGGTAAACTATAGATGGCTTATAGTCCCCCCTCTGACACTGCCACATCTCCCCCGAGACATCTTTCAGGCATTTCTTATTAAAAATTATGCCTTTAACTCCCGTGATTCAAGTTTTGAAAGCCAAGCCCATGTTCATAACCGTGCAACTCAACCCGTTTAGCTGTATCCGTTCAGCAGAACCCACTATTTTTGCTCAATCTCATTTGGCCTCAGCCCTCACGCAATTCACGGGGCATTTTTCAGTAAAAATATCGAAACGCGCAAAGGGGAAATTCTATTTCGCAACATTATTGTTCCCAAGGCAAATATGCAATTAGGGAAACTATGAAAATATAACGTTTTGAGACAGGACTGTGCGAATGGAAAAACAAAACATGAAAATGCTTATAAAAGAGATAAAATATAAACAATATCATGCATAAATTAAAGAAGGATGGGAGGAGAGGGATTCAAGCAAGTGGTTCCAGAGGAAGGCGCCTTTGATATTACAGTTAAAATTTATGCTGTATTAAAAGGTTTTTAAACGAAATGCATCGTTTCTAGGACAGAGATGTTAGATTTTACTCCCTTTCTTCCGAAAATTCATTTAACTCCTCCTACCTTATCCTTAAGCTCTAGAGTATACTAGTCCAAGACAATGCATTCCACACTGGTAAACTATGGATGGCATACCGAACCCCCTCTGACATCACCCCATCTCCCACCCCAAGACATCTTTCAGGCATTCTTTATTAAAAATTATGCCATTAAATCCCGTGATTCAAGTTTTCGCAAGCCAAGCCCATGTTTATAACCTAGCAACTGACACTATTTAACTGAACCATCATTCAACATAACCCCCGATTTATGCACAACCTCCCTTTGTCTTAGTCCTCTTGCTACCCAGGGATGCATTTTTCTTAGCAAAAATATCATGAAAATAACAGAAAATTAACAATTTTCTATACGTTTATGTTAGGTTCATTTAACTTTGACTAACATGATTGCTAATGTTAACCTAAGTTAAATGATTCTAACTTAAACTTAGAGAAAATTGTTAGTTCTAAGACAAATTTTGTCATCTTTGAAAGAAAACTTTCTGCTAATAGAAAACAAATTGTTACTATTAAGAAAAAACCTGCTACTTCCAAGAGAAATTTGATAGTATTAAGTAAATGTTTGTTAGCATTAAGGAAAATATTGTTGTTTTGAAGAGAAAATTTGTTAGTGTTAAGAGAAACTTGATACTTCTGACAGAAAACTTGTTACCATAAACAAAAAAATTGATACTTCTAAGAGAAATTTGTTATCTTTGACGGATTACTTTCTACTTCTAAAACAAAACTTGTTATCAGTGACAAAGAAAAATTATTACTTCGAAGAGGAATTTGTTATCTTTGACAGAAAAATTGGTGCTATTAGAAAATTTTTTTTCCTATTAAGAAAAAACCTGTTACTTCTAAGAGAAATTTGATAGTGTTAAGTCATAGTTTGTTAGTATTAAGGAAAAAGGTGTTACCTCAAACAGAAAATTTGTTAGTGCCGAGAAAAAACTTCCTTGTTGGAACAGAAAACTTTGTTAAACGGAAAAAATTGTTTACTCTTATGAAAAATCTCTTAGTTCCAAAAGAGATTTGATAGTGTTAAGTACAAGTTTGTTAATATTAAGGAAAAAATTGTTACTTCGAACAGAAAAGTTGCCAGTGTTAAGAAAAACTTGCTACTTCTGACAGAAAACTTATTATCATAAACAAAAAACTTTTACTTCTAAGAGAAAAATGTTATCTTTGATGGAAAACTAGTTGCTATTAGAAAAAAATTGTGACTATTAAGAAAAATCTGTTACTTCCAAAAAAAATTTGATAGTATTAAGTAAATGTTTGTTAGCATTAAGGGAAAAAGTTGTTACTTCGATGAGAAATTTTGTTAGTTTTAAGAAAAACTTAGTACTATTAGAAAAGAATTGTTACTATAAAGAAAAACCTTTTACTTCCAAGAGATATTTCATAGTTTTAAGTAAAAGTTTGTAAGTAGTAAGGAAAAAGCTGCTGCTTCGAAGAAAAAAAAATTATTGTTAAGAAAAACTTGCCAGTTCTAGCAGAGAACAGCTAGTTTAAAGAATATAAGTTAAGTCTTCCTTTACCTCCACAAAACGCGATTATGGCTTATTGTCAAAAAACATTAACCCCAAGAAAGGCTGGTGTTCCTTGAGAAAAAATCATAATCCCTGACGTTCTTATAAAGCATGAAAATAGAAAGGTGAGTCATGTATAGAATATTAGTTTTAGTCTTCTTTTACCTCCAATTATGCCTTATCGCTATGAAACCCTAAAGCAAATAAAGGCCGTGTATTCCAAGGAAAATCGTAAGGTGCTTATCTACAAGACAAATTCAACCCATAAGCTCCGGAGCAAACCATATAAATCAAGACCATACCATGGAAATTATGATAAAAGTGGAAAAATCACGGCAACCTCTAAACAATCCTTACCAAAACAAATAAAACCCTGACAAATTCATAAGAAATCTAGAGAAAACTTTAGAAATCAGGGGTAACCGTAGAAATCAAGACCACCATAGAAATCAAGGGGAAAGTGTACAAATCTTTGTCCACCTCTAAAATCATTACTAATACAAAGAAAGCCTGACAAACACATAAAAAAAAATCAAGAACAAGTTGTAGAAATCAAATCATATGCACTAAAGAGATTTAGCTCTAAATTAGCTCTAATATCAGTCCGTCCTGTGGAAATGATTACTAGGAGGGGTGAGAGGGGTGGGGGGGGTCAGCCATAAAAATCTAACTTCAGAGTCTTGTTTTAAAGATTCTTTTAACTAGACTTGTAATTTATAGTCAATTTCAGCACTAATTCCTGGTGCTTCCAATATACTGAGACCAACTCCTAAAATATGGTAAATAATTGTTTTAAAATTTTCTGGAGTGCTAACATATCCTTAGTCAAAATTGCTCTCGGATGTGTGTGAAAATAGTGTCGCAGTGCCATTTCGATTTGGCTTATAAGTTTACTTTTTAACGGTTAGGGTACCTACTCATCTCGCAAAATGACCCACTTGTATTCGAGCCTCCCCAATTAGGTGTCATTGCGTAAGATGAGCACCGTTACTACGCTGCACTCATGTGTTTGCCGTGCTCGGTTACAGTCGAGGATTTCCCTTGGGCTCCTAGAGTCTAGCTTGTGATATATGATCGCGTCATCTATATTAGATCTGTTCAGAGGAATCCTTATTATCTTCTAGAAAAACAATGTCCCAAAAATGGGTAGGAATCTTGCCAATACTGAAGAAATATTAGAGGACCTGGAATCCAGGGAAGCCTGCAAATGGTGGGTGGAAAAAATTCTCGAAATAGAATTTCCCCTTTGCGTGCTTTGATATTTTTGCTGAAAAAATGCCTCCCTAGGTTGCATGATGGCTGAGACAAAGCGGGGTTATGCAAAAATTTGGGGTTCTGTTGAATTATGATTTGGTTAAGCGGGCTCAGTTGCACGGTTATAAACACGGGCTTGGCTTGCAAAAACTTGAATCACATTACTTAAAGGCATAATTTTTAATAAGAAATATCTAAAATATGTATGGGGAAAAGAAAGGGCGATGTCAGAGGTGGTGTTGTTAGCCATCCATAGTTTACCAGGGTCCTATGTATTGCCTTGGACTAGTATACTCTAGAGCGTAAAGATAAGGTGGGAGGAGTTAAATGAATTTTCGGTAGGGGGAGAGAGAAATCTAACACTCTGTCTACGAAATATGCATTTTGTTATAAAATCTTTTAATATAGCAAAAATTTAGCTCTATTATCAAAGGCACCCCTCCTTCGGAACTACTTGCTTGGACCCCTCTCCTTCCAACCTTCTTTAATTTATGCATGTTATTGTTTTTACTTTATACCTTTTGTAAGCCTTTTCATGTTTTGTTTTTCTTTTCGCATAGTCCTGTCTCAAACCTTTTTATTTTCATAATTTTCTTAATTGTATATTTGCCTTGGGGACAATAATTTGGCACAATGGAATTTCCCCCTTGGGTGTTAAGATATTTTTGCTGAAAAGTACCCCGTGGGTTGCGTGGGTGCTGAGACAAAAGGAAGTTATGCAAAAGTAAGGGGGTTCTGTTGATCGGGGGTTCAGTTATACCGGTTCAGTTGCACGCTTACAAATATGGGCTTGGCTTGTGAAAACTTGAATCACGTGATTCAAAAACATAACTTTTTAATACGAAATGCCTGAAAGATATCTTGGGGGAGATGTGGCGATGTCAGAGGGGGGCTGTATGCCCATAGTTTACCAGGGTGGTGTGCATTGTCATGGACCCGTATACTTTAGAGCTTCAAGATAAGGTGGGAGATTTTAAATGAATTTTCGGTAGAGGGGAGGGTGAAATCTAAGATCTCTGTCAAAGAAAAAGATGCATTTCGTTGAAAAAGATCTTAACAAAGCATAAATTTAACTCTATTATCAAAGGCGCTCCTCCTCTGAACTACTTCCTTAGACCCTCTCTCCTCCCATTCTTCTTTAATTTTTGCATGCTATTGTTTATATTTTATTCCTTTGTAAGCCTTTTCATGTTTTGTTTTTTTTTTCATTTCACATTGTCCTGTCTCAAAACGGCTCTTAGAAATACCTCAATAATGCCTAAGAATTGAATCTAATATCAAGCCCCCCTCCTCAGGAACTAGTTGGTTGGACCCCATCACCTTTCTACAATATATAAATCTAAAATATATCTTGCATATGTTACGATAAGCCCTTTTCACCCTTTAATTTTTTTCGTGTTTTTTAACTGTGTTTTGCTATGCTCTTAATATTGTTTGTATATTTGTTTTAAATAATGAAACTTTTATCTACAAAGTCTTTATTTTTCAGATTTATTGTTTTGGACGAATAAAGAGTTTACATAATTGAAGCATCCTTTATCCTTTTATCTTTTATAACTAAAAACAACTTGAGAGTGATTGTCTCTGAGAGCTTGCCAAATTTTGACAGTAACACGCTGTTCTAGCATGTGCCAAAAATGAGATTCTAAGGTGTTGCGCAATACAGTAGGTTAATTTTAGAATATAATTAGTAGGACCAGATATTAGAAATGGCTTGTTGGTCCTCTTGGTTAGGGCAGAAATCTGTTGGAAGAAAATTGACCTTTCGAGTCCTGGCGGGGTCAAGAACTAAATAATAAAAAGAAACAACTAAAGAAAGAAAAAGAAGCGTTGAACATTTCGAGTGTAAAATAATATGCCAAAAACGGTATTATCTAGCGTTGATGTATACCTACATTGCGTAAGATGCGCTGGCTTTTCATAAAGTGTGTGCCACCATTAAGTAAGGTGTGAGCAGTCGTTACGTTACAAGCGGGGATTCCCCCAGGGGCTCCTGTCCCAAGGTTACATAAAATTGCACCAAGCATATTAGACCTGAGCATTTGAAATGGGGTGTGTTGTGACTTCATTGGAGTCCAGAGATGTGTGTCACGGAAGTCTTGCCAACTGTGTTCCCTTTTATAGAACTGGTGGCCGCGTTGCACAGGTTTGCCGGCTTGAGGGGCTGGTAGCTTCACTTATCTAATGTGCTAAAAAATGGTGGTTGCTAAGGGGAAATATTGGACATATTCCATAATGATCGTCTAAGGTTTTTAATAGAAAAACATCATGGAGAAATAGAAACAGGGGGGAATTGGCTATTAACTCCATTTACTATCAAATATATCCAAACCAACAATCACATCCATCAACCATATCCACAACCATATCCCTAACCAACAATCATCATGAAGAATCATAAGCAACAGCCATATCCAAACCTACAAACATAACTATCAATCATAAACAGCAACCATCAATCAAACCAGCAGCCAAAACCAACAAACATAACCAACAATCAACAAGCAACAATCAAAACTAACAGCCAACAACCAAAAAATATAACCAACAACCAGCAAAAATAACTAACAAACATAACCAACAACCAGAAAACAACACAAATAACCGACAAAAAAACAACAACCAACAATCATAACCAACAAATATAACCTACAACCATATAGAAAACCAACAAAAATAACCAATAACCAATAAACATAACCAACAAACATAACCAACAACCAACATACATAACCAACAAGCATAACCAACAACCATATCCAAAACCAACAAAAATAACCAATAACCAACTAAAATAACCTACAAACATAACCAATAACCAACAAACATAACCAACAACCAACAAACATAACCAGCAATCAACAACCATAAATTAATTTCCCTGTGTTAATCTGTTATGTGTGTCGTAGAAAGCTAGTGGGGATACTACTTCTTTGCTCGTTTAATGCTGAATTGCATATTAAACTTAAGTTTTATTCGTTTTAAGGCTTATTTTTTCAATTTCATTAGTACCTACTGTATGTTTGTTTGTAAGATTGTTTATTTAATTTCTGTTCGTTTTGGGTCTAACCCAAATGGACGCAGTTATCCTCTCTAGGATTACAACTGTGGCAGAGTTATGGTCTTTTTGTATATGGACAACAGCCTCTGCAAAGGGATTCCTTAATACTGTCGGGATAAAACGGGTCTGGGGAGCCCTTGATCAAGAAAATTTCCATGAAACATTTATTAATAAATGAATACTCCAAGAAAAGATGTCTCTGCTACGGCGTCCCCGGTTTCAAGCGACACGATCTTGTTCCCTGGAGTAGGGGTGAAATCGAAAAGTAAGAGAGCTATTCCCAGTGAAATAAATCTACAGAAGGATAAATTCCGAGTTTATATTTGGAAGGCGAGATCCGTAAAGCAATAACTAACAAGACTAGTGATGGCTATGGAAATAAATAGCTACCAAGTAGACGTCGTTTGTCGATCGGAGAAAGACAAACAGACAGATTAAATGGAGACAGACCGATTAAATGGAGTGTCTGAAGAAACTATACCAGTCCGTGATTCTGACAACTCGTACCTATTCCTAAAATCTGGTGCTTATGATTGATCCGGAAACCATAGAGTCGGCTTTATGATTGGGCACCGTGTGCAAAAAACTCTTGGTGCATGGGGTCCTGTGAACCCCAGAATAGCCAGACTAATTACTGTATATATTGGGTACTAGAAAGAGCACTCTCGAGGTTTGATGGTTTTCGTTATGGAATTGGGAATTAACGCTTCTGACCTTGACTGCGCGGATGACACCGTTGCTCTTGCTGCTGATCAAGCAACTGCCAAAGAAATGCTAAATGAAATAGTATATTTCTCTCAGTTACTGGGTATGAAGATCAATACGGCAAAAACTATAGTCATGGATCTAAATATATTGGTGGATTATCAGTTTGTACTTTGGGGAAAGGAATTGGAAAAAGTTGAAAGCTTTACTTATCTTGGCCGCGCTAAAATACTATCACGAGGGCTGTGACGTTGACGAACAAAACAGAATCAACAAAACCCAAGCCATATTCTTTCAACTTTGCCACCATTTGTGGAACCGACGGGGGATAGGTTTGAAGACACAATTTGTGTCTCTAAGGCAGCAGTTAGGTCTATTCTATGCAATCGTCACCTTGTTACTAAAGGCGTTTTATGTCCATGTTGACCATCGCTGTTTACGAGAAATCTTGAGGATTCAATATTCCAACAGAATCTCAAATGCTGATATGCGTCACCGCTGCTGTAATATCCAGCAGCTTCCAGCTGCTCCTCTTTCAGATTGCCGCAGATGCCTGGGCATTCAATTGAAAAATTGGTGGACAACTGTCAGAAACGAAATCGATACCATTGGTGGATTTTGGAAGTTTGGCAGAAAGTGGGAGAGCTGCTGGCTCCAGTTTGCTGAAGAGCTTGCAGGAGATCTCGACAAATGAGAGTCAATCATAAGGAATCTTCTAGATGCTAGTTGAAGCATTCACGTCTGGTCCCGCAGCAAGTACAAGCACAAGTAAGTTCGTTTTGGTTTTCATTTATTCTTTAATAGTAATTTCGGGTAGTTTTAAATTTGAATTTTGATAGATATTTGTATCTTCCGATCGTTAGTTTAAAGTGACCTTTATTTTTCTTTGAAACGCATTTTTTTTAAATTAAGTCAAACACAAGGGCAATTGGAATGGATAAAAGCAACTTACACTACGCGTCAAAGATTGCAGGTTTAGTGACCTACATTAACTTTAAATAATAAATGTTTCCGTCGAATCGATTTAAGACGCATTTGTGAATAAATTACCTGCAATTTCATTCGAACTATATTTGGCTCATAAAAATGAAGATATATAATGTAGCTTTAGCGGGGTTGTGGATGGGGTATCCCTATAAAGAAAAGTAATTTTGTGTTTTAGGTTTAAATATCGTTATTAATTTCCCTAGTTGTTCAATAATTATTATAAAATACTTATAACTTACCAAGTAAAAAATTTGGGGTTTGAATGTCGTCAACTAGAAAAATGAAAAGATAGTTATCCATAAATCCAAAATTAGTGCCAAGGAGCAGCATAAACACGAGAAATACAGGTATCTCAGGTATAGTAACCAGTTGCTTGAGATTCTTGAGGAAAGAGCCCTCGGATTTTTCTGCCTGGAATAAAGGGTTTGTGATTAGGAAAGCAGTTATTGGATTGCAGTTCAACATTACGGAAGATAATATAAAGGAAAACTTATTGATTAATAATTCTATTTTACAAAAGTTTCTATGATGTTCTCAGTTTCGGTGTTGAAAATTACGACGAATAATAAGTTTTAATAACAAAGTAAAAATTCAGTAAATAAAGGTTGTATCCCATCTGTATTGACTGGAAAACTTGTATTTTTGATGAAATATTTCATGTTGAGTGAAAATTCATCTTTTTATCAATTGATATATTAGAAGCTTTTCAATTAAGGTACTTGCAGAAACCATATAACCTACTTCCCTCTCGAATCTAGATGTTTCTAAATTTTTGTTAATTGTTTTTTTTAATTTTCAAAGTGAGTTTCAAATCTTCCTCTTAAGTCTTAAGTTGAATTTTTTCTACTTAAGTTTTAATTTTATGTTTTTTATTTGTTGTTTGTGTCATTGTTTCTTTTTGCCTCCAAATATTAATTTTTTTCATTTTCTAATGCAGTTTCTATTATATTCTACAAATTTTTTTTGTATTATTTCAGATTTTAGCCGACACTTAAAAAAAAATTCTAGCCGAGCAGAGGTGGACTGCCGTACAATTTGTTTCATCCCTACAAGGGGCACTAAAGAATCAAAATAATAAATTATTTCTGACAATTCAATAGACGAAAGTGATTGGAAGGCAACTAACACCCCTTCCAATAGTAGTGTAGCTATAACAGTTTCAACGGGGGTAGTCCCCCCACCATACAACAAGACAAGCATTGTGTTAATTAAAGGTATGTTATGTTAATGTTTTATAGCTATTCTTGTTATGTTATGTTGATGTTGAAATATGGTTATTTTTGGTTATGTTATGTTAAATGTTGTTTGATGGCTATTGTTGACATGTTATTTTGATGTTATTTCATAGTTATTGTTGTTATGTTATGTTGATGTTATGTTATGTTGATGTTATTTTATGTTTGTTATTTTATGTTGTTTGATGGTTATGTTATGATGATATTGTTTCATGGTTATTTTGATGTAAAGTCATGTTGTTTCATGGTGATGTTATGTTGATGTTTTGTTATGTTGGTTACATTATGTTAATTTTATTTGATGGTTATTGTTATTATGTTATGTTGATATTGTTTCATAGATATGTTATGTTATATGGTTATGTTATGTTAATGTTGTTTGATGGCTATTGTTGTTATGTTATGTTGATGTTATTTCATTGTTATTTTGATGTTATGTTATGTTATGTAATATTTTTATTTGGGCGATTCTCAACTGAGTTCGGTATAATACACAACTACCATTTGAACAGTGTTGTAAGGCCCCCTACCCCAACCCCAAGGACCCCCTACCCCGGACTTTTTGCCCCTCCCCCAAACTCCTACCCCTAATCCGCCCCCCTCCCCAACCAACCGCTAACCCCCAACCCCCTGCTAACCCACCACCCCCTCCAACCCCCTCCCTCCTACCCCCCTCCTAAGCCCCCCCACCCTTTTTTTTACATGATATATTTTTTCAACTTTTTCTTACATCTCTTAGAATGAAATGTAACATACATACTACATAAAAAAAATCACATTTATCACAATTATCATTTTCCGAACCCAAAATGAGAATCATATAGAAATGTTAGTCGTGACTTTTACTAATAGAAAAATAATGTTTGTAGTGACCATATTTTTTGGACAGTTTTTTTTCTTTTTCCCAGGGGTAATCGTATTGACCCAGTGGACTTATCATAGTGGAATATCATAGAAGGGCTCATTGGAACGGAAATTAAAAGTTCTACTGGCCATTTTAAGTGACCAAAAAAATGGAGAATAACTAGGCCCCCTCCCACACTCACCTCCCACACCCAAAGTCACCTGATCAAAATTTTGAGATAGCCATTTTGTTCAGCAAAGTTGAAAATATAATAAATATGTCTTTTATGATGACTTAATCCCCCATAGTTCCCAGGGGAAGGGCTGCAAGTTATGAACCATACCCATTGTTAGTAGTGATAGGTCAATTAAAGGTAGCAGAGAGTCCCCCCGCCATAGCTATAATGATAGGTAGCAGAGAGTCCCCCAACATACACGCGCACAGTGCCCCCTTATAGTGTCAATTAAAGAGAGCGGGGTAATAGGACATTACAGTGTCAATTAAAGGTAGCAGACAGTACCCTTTTTTATATTAATATATACAGGCGGGCAGTATACATGCCATTCAATGGGATAGTTATTCCAACAGGCCATTAACTTGTATCATAAAAAAATCACCACGTCTAAAAAGTCGTATCTGTGGTTGGTTTTTTATGTTCTAATTAGAATCAGCCTACCATGAAAATTCGTGTTGTTCACGAAACAGTGATTTTGATATTACATTCCATGTTTCTGATAGAGTCATGGTATGGGTAAACGAACTTGGATGTTACGAAATTCTATGGCAATGCTTTAGGCGTGGTTTTTTATGACATAGCATGCATACATCGATGGTTCTTTTCATAGTATGGTTGAATGAAGTTAATGGCAATGAAATTCTGTCTGTTAACCAATATGTTTAGGCGTGGTTGTTTTATGTTTAACCTTGAACACGGGTATACAAACTCTGACGAGGATTTATTTTCTCAGTTCAAAATTGGAATTTGAAATACAACCATGCATTCTAACAAAAGGAATATTGATGAATAAATATTTTTTTTATGTTGGCGATTCTCAACTGTGTTCGGTATAATACAGAACTACCATTTGAACAGTGTTGTAAGGTCCCCTACCCCAGCCCAAGGATCCCCT
>JAQQPU010018516.1:0-17406 GCA_029168905.1 Artemia sp. Kazakhstan ARC1039
AAAAAAAAACTTTATTCACAAACCCCTGAATCACAAAGGCCGTTTAATTAGAATAGATAGCTCTTTTGAAAGCACTAAAAATAACTGTAGCGTAAAGAGCGAGGTATTGATTTGGGGGAGAACCCCCTCACATACGTTATAATTTCTGTTCGTTTTAAGTTCTAATGTTGCTTCTTACTTTCAGTTGAAAAAACTTTTTTTTGTTTTATTTAATTTCTGATCATTTTTTAAATAATGCTTGGAAATCCGGAGCCCCCTTCATAGAAATGTCCCTTACCCCAAAGAAACATCCTCCATGGAAAGATTCTCCAGATTAACCCCCTCCTCTAGCCCCCCCCCCCTCCAGAGAAAAATCCTTCCTGAAAATGTCTGTATACTTCCCAATAACCAATAAATAATGCTGGCAAGTCCGGCGCCCCCTTCATGGCAATTTCCCTTCCCCCATGAAAACTTCCTTCATGGACACATCCTCCAACATAACCCCCGACCCCCTCCCACTACCAGAAAAAAACCCTCCTGAAAACTTCTGTATACTTCTCAATAACCAATACTATATGTTAACATTGGGTAAAGTTCATAACTTTTAGCCTTCCTTCTGGGGACTTCGGGGGATTAAGTCATCCTAAAAGACATATTTATCATATTTTCTACCATGCTGAACAAAATGGCTATCTCAAAATTTTGATCGGGTGACTTTGGGAAAAAAATAAGCGTGGGAGGGGGCCTAGTTGCCCTCCATTTTTTTGTCACTTAAAAAGGGCACTAGAACTTTTAATTTCCGTTCCAATGAGCCCTCCCACGATATTCTAGGACCACTGGGTCGATACGATCACCCCTGGAAAAAAAAACAAAAAAAAACAAACAAATAAACACGCATCCGTGATCTTTCTTCTGGCAAAAAATGCAAAATTCCACATTTTTGTAGATAGGAGCTTGAAACCTCTACAGTAGGGTTCTCTGATACGCTTAATATGATGGTGTGATTTTCATTACGGTTCAATATCTTTTGGGGGGTCTTTCCCCCTTTTTTTGAAAATCAGTCAAATTTTTTCAGGCGCGTAAATTTGATAGGTAAAAATGGTGGAAAATGGAAAATGGTGGGCATGAAAGCGGGTTAATTGCCCTTCGATCCCTTTCTACTATTAAAAAATTGCATTGGCCCTTTCAATTCCCAATCGAATGAGCCCTTTTTGAAGTTTCGACGACAACCCTTTCAAGAAAAATCTTATATACCCCAGGGCATAGCTTACAAACCTTACCTTGAGGGCTGTGTTGGGGTTATCATCCCCAAAGACCTAATTTCAAGAAATTCCAAACACGTTGAATAAAATAGCTATCTTAAAATTTTGATCGGATATTTTTGGGGAAATTGTGGGCCTGAAAGGGGAATAAGTTGCCCTCCAATTACTGTCGACTATTAAAAAGGGCACTAGCCATTCCAATTTCCAATTGAATGAGCCCTTTTTAAAGTTTCTACAACAACTCTTTCTATAAAACCTTATATGCTCCCAGGGCATAACGTACAAGCCTCGCCCTGAGGGGTGGGGGGGGCTTCGTCATCCTCAAAGACATAATTCCCATAATTTTCAGCTACGTTGAACAAAATGGCTATCTCAAAATTTTGATTGGATGTGTTTGGGGAAATGATGTGCGTAAGAGAGTGGTTTTTTGTCTTCTAATCACTTTCAAATATTAAAAAGGGCATAAGCCCTTTCAATTTCCAATCAAATGAGCCCTTTCAGAAGTATCTACGACAACACTTTCTATAAAAACCTTACGGTATATGCCCCCAGGACATAACTTTCAACTCTTGCCCTGAGGGTTGTAGGCGGGGGGGGAGGGGTATCATCCTCCAAGACCTAATTTCCAGAACTTCATACTACGTAAACAAAATGGCTATCTGAAAATTTTTGATTGGATGTGTTTGGGGAACTGGTGGGCGTGAGAGGTGGGTTAGCCCTCCAATCACTTTCGACTATTAAAAAGGGCACTAGCCCTTTGAATTTTCAATCGAATGAGCCCCTTTTGAAGCTTCTAGGATAACATTTCCTACAAAATCCTTGTACGCCCCAAGGGCAAAACTTACAACCCTTGCCCTGAGGGCTCCGTGGGAATTGTCATCCTCAATGACAAAATTTCCAGAACTTTCAACTAATTTGAAAAAATAACTATCTCAAAATTTTGATTGGATGTATTTGGAGGAAAGGTGGGCGTGAGAGGGAGGGTGGCTAGTTGCCCTCAATTTTACTTTCTACTATTAAAAAGGGCATTAAACTTTTAATTTTCAATCGAATTGGCCCTTTTTGAAGATTCTACGACAAACCATTCTAGAAAAGTCTTATATGCCCCCAGGGCAAAGTTACAACCCTTACTCTAAGGGTTGTCAGGGGTTGTCATCCCCAAAGACGTAATTTCCGAAACTCTCGACTACATTGAACAAAATGGCTATCTCAAAATTTTGATTGGACGTGTTTGGGGAAATGGTGGGCGTAAGAGGAGGGTTAGTTGCCCTCCAATTACTTTCGACTATTAAAAGGGTCACTAGCCCTTTCATTTTTCAATTGAATGAGCCCTTTTTGAAGTTTCTGTGACAATGCTAACTTTAAAAACCTTATATGACCCCTGGGCATAATTTACAAGCCTTGCCCTGAGGGATGTGTTGGGTTTGTAATCCTCAAAGACATAATTTCCACAGCTTTCAACTACGTTGAAAAAATGACTATATAAAATATTTTATTGGATGTGTTTGGGGAAATGGTGGGCGTCAGAAGGGGGCTAGTCGTCCTCCAATCACTTTCTACTATTAAAAAGGGCACTAGCTCTTTCAATTTCCAGTCAAATGAGTCCTTTTTGAAGTCTCTACGACAACCCTTTCTAGAAAAATCTTATATGCCCCCAGGGCATAACTTACAACCCTTATTCTGAGGTCTGTCGGGGGGGTCGTCATCCCCAAAGACCTAATTTCTAGAACTTTCAACTACGTTGAACAAAATGGCTATCTCAAAATTTTGATTGGATGTGTTTGGGGAAATGGTGGGCTTGTGACGGGGGTCAGTTGCCCTCCAATTATTTTCGATGAATAAGTAGGCCACTAGCCCTTTCAATTTTCAATTGAATAAGCCCTTTTTGAAGTTTCTACGACAACGCTATATGTAAAAACCTTATATGCCCCAAGGGCATAGTTTTCAACCCTTGCCCTGAGGGTTGTGGGGGGGGGAGGGTTGTCATCCTCAAAGACCTAATTTCCAGAACTTTATACAACGTTGAATAAAAATGGCTATCTCAAAATTATGATTGGATGTGTTTGGGGAAATGGTGGGTTTGAGAAGGGGGTTAGCTGCCCATCAATCACTTACGACTACTAAAAAGGGCACTAGCCCCTTCCGATTTCCAATCGAATAAGCCCCTTTTGAATTTTCTACAATAACCCTTTCTATAACCCTTACCCTTACACTTACAACCCTTACCCTGAGGACTGTGTGGGGGTTGTCATCCTCAAAGACATAATTTGCAGAATTTTCAACTACGATCAAAAATTACAATCTCAAAGTTTTAATTGGATGTGTTTGGGGAAATGGTGGGCCTGACAGGGGGGTTAGCAGCCTTCCATTCACTTTCTGCTATTAAAAAGGGTACTATTTCTTTCAATTTCCAATCGAATGAGCCCGTTTTGAAGTTCCTACGACAACGCTATCTGTAAAAACCTTATATGCCCCCTGGGCATAACTTACAAGCTTTGCCCTGAGGGGTGTGTTGGGTTTGTCATCCTCAATGACATAATTTCCAGAACTTTCAACTACGTTGAAAAAATGACTATATAAAACTTTTTATTGGATGTGTTTGGGAAAATGGTGGGCGTCAGAGGGGGGTTAGTTGTCCTCCAATCACTTTTTGCTATTAAAAAAAGCACTAGCTCTTTCAATTTCCAGTCAAATGAGCCCTTTTTGAAGTTTCTACGACAACCCTTTCTAGAAAAATCTTATGCCCCCAGGGTATAACTTACAACCCTTATTCTGAGGTCTGTCGGGGGGTTGTCATCCCCAAAAAACCTAATTTATAGAACTTTTAACTACGTTGAACAAAATGGCTATCTCAAAATTTTGATTGGATGTGTTTTGGGAAATGGTGGGCTTCAGAGGGGGGTTAGTTGCCCTCCAATTACTTTCGATTAATAATTAAGGCACTAGCCCTTTCAATTTTCAATTGAATAAGCCCTTTTTGAAGTTTCTACGACAACACTATCTGTAAAAACCTTATATGTCCCCAAGGAATAGTTTTCAACCCTTGCCCTGAGGGTTGTGGGGGGGGGAGTTGTTATCCTCAAAGACCTAATTTCCAGAACTTTATACAACGTTTAATATAAATAGCTATCTCAAAATTATGATTGGATGTCTTTGGGGAAATCGTGGGCGTAAGAGGGGGGTTATACCACCAGGGCGTAACTTACAACCCTTACCTTGAGGGCTATGTGGGGTTTCTCATCCTCAAAGACATAATTTGCAGAATTTTCAACTACGATCAAAAAATGACTATCTCAAAATTTTAATTGGATGTGTTTGGGGAAATGGTGAGCGTCAGAGGGGGGTTAGCTGCCTTCCATTCACTTTCTGATATTAAATGGGTACTATCCCTTTCATTTTCCAATCGAACGAAGTTCCTTTTTGGAGTTTCTACGACAACCCTTTCTAGAAAAATCTTATATGCTCCAGGGCATAACTTACAATTCTTACCTGAGGGGTGGGGTGGGGGGGGGGTCGTCATCCCCAAAGACCTAATTTCCAAAATCGAATGAGCCCTTTTTGAAGTTTCTACGACAACCCTTTTTAGAAAAATCTGATATGCCCACAGGGCATAACTTACAACCCTTATTCTGAGGTGTGTCGGGGGGTTGTCATCCCCAAAGACCTAATTTCTAGAACTTTCAACTACGTTGAACAAAATGGCTATCTCAAAATTTTGATTGGATGTATTTGGGGAACTGGTCGGCATGACAGGAGGGTTAATTTCTTTCTAATCAATTATTATTCAATTTCCAATCAAATGAGCCCTTTTTGAAGTTTCTACGACAGCGCTTTCTATAAAAACCTTATATACCCCAGTGCATAACATGCAACCCTTGCCCTAAGGGCTCTGAAGGGGTTAATAATAAATAGCAATGATAATTAAAAAATAATAAATAATAAATAAAACACTGTTCACCAATTAGATTGGGCAAGAATTGTCTGCTTCTGAAGTGTTACAAACCTCTTTTTTAATTGTATTTTAAACTTTTATAAATGAATACAAAATAACATGTATATGATATGTGGAATGTGGCTGAATTCGGTTATTTAAATATGCAAGGCTGTTAGGGTAACATTTATTAGGTTTAAATGTAGAAAAAAAATGACTAATATGATTTTACTCCCAAATAATGCTACATTTGATTTGTTTATTTCATTTTTTTATATTTTTTTTTTTCAAAATGAATTTCTGAAATCAGGCACTGTCCAATTTCTGAGGTATTACCTTAAGCACAAAATAACCAAAGGAATAAACTAGACAGTTAATAAAATTAATGAAACTCTAGATGAAGGGGTATTACCTTTTTAAGCCCGGGAAAATCGGAATCATTAGAAAATTTCACTGAAAGCTGGAAGTGTTGCTTAAAAAGAAATGCTCAACTGGTCTTGTAGCTACAGGACAACTTTAAACACCAATTTTACCCTGTACTTCCTAGGGAGTACCTTATTTTACCTTATTTTACCAATTTTACCTTATTTTACCAATTTTACTTTATTTTACCAATTTTACCATCTTTACTTACCGATTTTTCATTTTACGGTAATTTCACAACACTAATACGGATGCAGTAAGATGAGCACCAAGAGGGAATGCCACTCCCGGCGAAGGCCTACGAATAAAGACGAAACTAATACCTTAAAAAACATGAAGTGGTAGCAAGTTGATAAGACCAATAATCATAGGCAGCGCAGTAGCGCTGCCTAAGTAAAGAACGATGTGGGTACAACTTATTATTTTTTTTATTTTCCTTTTCACTAGTGCACTTCGTATAGAAGGAGTTGTCATTAAACTTTTGAAGGAACTCATTGGATTGGAAATTGAAAATTCTAGTGCCCTTTTTAAGAGTCAAAAGTGATTGGAGGGCAACGAGTCTCCCTTTTCACTCCCATCAATTCCGGAAACATTTCAAATTTAGTTAGCCATTTTGTTCAGCATAATTGAAAGATGCAGCAACTATGTCTCTGGGGATGTCCAGCCCCCTCCCACAGTCATCAGGGCAAGGGGCAGTAAGTTATGCAATTCGCATATTGCTTACATATAGTATTTGTTATTGAGGAAAATGTTTGACCTTTTGTGTTCCAAAAGACGAAGGGCATTCAGGTGAACCTCACAGATAATGCTGAGGTGAGTTTGAGCTAAATTAGATACGTTAATTGCATACAGGTTGTCAAAAGGGTGCAATTGAAGAAAGACCGAGTTATTTTAGAACCATTAAGAAATGAGGAGGGGGATGAACAATTCACCAATAAGGTAATATATCAACGCTACTACTACTACTTCTAATACCACTACCACTACTAATATTACTACAACAACAAGTACTACTACTACAACTACTGCTTCTGTAAGTCTAAGGGTATGAAGAAGAAAATTTGAGGGGAAATTTGAACTAAACCAGAACACACTTTGTGAATGCAGATTGTCAAAAGGGCGTATCTCAGGAATGGATTGGGGCATTAAATTAAAACTTTCAATGAAGAAAAACTTCCAGTAATATCTTAGGAATGGATTGGTATGTGAAGTTGAAACTTCCATTGGGCAATATTTGAATCCAACTTCTACTACTACTAACACTACTACCACCATTATTACTGCTACTACTTTGGCAACTAGTAATAATTCTACTACTGCTACTGCTATTACTACTGGTCATGGGCGCCCATAAGGGGGGAAGGGGGGCGGTCGCCCCCCCCCCTGGCTGAATTACGTTGCCTTACATTTTTGTTTTGAGATTTCTATTATATATAGCATTGAAAGTGCCGATTAGACAAGGTAAATAAGACATTTGCTTCCCAAGAGATCGTCAAAAGCTGAAAAAGTTTAAATACGTTTTGAGGATTTCAAATAAGAGCCCTGTAAGTTTGAGGCAAATTCTGACTTCTGCTAAAGTTTTAAAGGTCGAAAAATGCGCGAAATGTTCTTAATTTTTTTAGTTTTTAATCTTCATTTTAGGTATATAGGCCTATATTCCCGTTTAAATTTACAGAAATAAGGTTGCGTGGTGTTCAGGGCTTCTAATATCCCCGCACTTTTGGGGATTTCCCCGAAATCTCTGTAGCTCCCCGAAAAAAATATTGTTCCCCGAAAATCACCCATTCACGTTACCACCCCCAGTGATCTATCACTAATGACTATCCATCCCTAGCGATTATTACTTTACTTGCCATACATTTTTTCATTGCCTTACTCTCTTGCTCGTTAATTTTTGTCTGTTGTTTTACTATGCATAAAAATGATAGACGGTTCTTGTTCTTCAAACAGGTTTTTACAAAAGTATTCTCTTTCTGAAATGAGACTAAACCATTTCGATTCAAATGTTGTATTCCTAATGCTATACGACTCTACATAATTTGTGGTCGTGGTCAAAACTATTGAAGAATTTTATTTTAAGTTGGATTCTTCAGTTGTATTTTGAGTTCTGAAATTGAATATCTAGAGAATTCTTTTGAAATTCGAATTGTAAGTTAATTTTTTTTTTTGCTACTTTGGTTTTGGACATACTGTATTAATGTTTAATACCTAATGAGTGAACGCATGATATATTGAAGGAATTGATCTTTTGGTACTTTTCCATTGTGTGGGCCTTTCGGGTTAACCGCTATAGAGTAGACAATGATAAAACCCGTTTTTGACGTGTTAACCACTATAAAGTAGGCAATGATAGCGTGGTTTTCATTGTGTATACGATATTAAACTGTATTTTTTTTTTGGGGGGGGGGAGGTACCTAGATTACATTAGGTTACGTATTTAATATATGCTATTATCTACCCCCAGCCCCAACCCTCCTAATGTGCAAATACATAGCCCAAATTTGTTTCTAAACTATTATATATTCATCCTATTTTATTTCATTAGCATTAACCAAACTGGACTTTTTAGAAAGGCCGACATAATCGGAAAGCACCGATCTTTTTTCCACGAATTCTTACCGTTTAAATTTTGTTTCATTTGGTGTGTAAAAATTAAGTTCTTTATTATCTGATAGTTGTACTTGTCATGCCACCTTCTTCCCTCAAACGTATTCCCCTTCCCTTACAATTATTAGTCTGGTTCTTCACCCGTGTAATATTTTCGGTAGGCTTAATATTTTAAATTGCAGTTTAGGATCTTTTTACAGTCTTGCGAAGCTGTTAGGTAGGCGAAGAAAATTTAATGGAAAAGATATTTTGCTCAAATTAGGGATAGCCTAGTAAATTTTGTTTAAATATTCAGGCATATCTTTACAACTTCTAATGCTTGAACAATTAGTAACCCTGTGTGAAGGCTCTTGAGATAGAAACAATAGAATTTAAAAATGTTTTATAATTGAATTTCTTCTTAATAACTCTCCCTAAATACAACCAGTACTTACGTATTAGCCAGAAAACACGCGAGAGGTGAAGTTTGGTTAATGCTAATGAAGTAAATCAAAATATGATGAAAATACAATAGCTTAGAAACAAATTTGGGCTATGTATTTGCACATAGGAGGGGTGGGGCTGGGGGTAAAGCATAGTATAAATAAAATACATAACCTAACCTAGGTACCTTTTTTCTGCCCCACAACCCCAACAAACTAAAGTTTAAATATTGTTCACGGAGTGAGAAACCCTTTTTTGCCTAGAGTGCCCAAGGAATTCTCTTGATAAAGAAGCTGCTTAACTAGTTTGTTGTATCATGTTCGCTATACAATTTCTCGTGTGTTTTCTGGCTAATGCGTAAGTACCATACAATCTTCTAACTGTAATTATCAAAAAAAATTTTTATCATCTGAAAATAGGCCTAAGGAGCAACACTAAAACGAACAAGAATTATTACATATATCAGAGGGGGGTTGTCCTTGTCTCCTCTTTAAAACCACGTTATTTACGCTACAGTTTGAATTTTGTCCCTACTCTGTTAGAACGATTCCTGAAAGACAACTGTTATTTAATTAGAACAATAAGAAGCTTTTTTAAAAGTACTAAAAAATCTTAGCGTAAACAGTCAGGTGTTTAAAGGTTCATTTCTATTCGTTTTAAGTTTTAATGCTGCTCCTTAATTTCAGGTGAAAAAACTATTTTTTTTATTTAATTACTGGTATTTTAATGTACGCTTGCCGAAGAATATTCATTGATTCGCAGAAATCGTTGCAGATGTTATTAAAAGCCCTGATGGCTTTGATTAATGGCACCTACATTACTTATTTGCTAGTTTGCTGTTTTCTATAAAATTCGTTCCATTTAAATCAAAATCATTCCTTGCTCAAACAAAACCCTAACTCCAAATTACTAATGAGGCAGTACTAATAGATATATTTTCTTTATTTTTAGAAAAATGGATATCCAGAAGTTTTTTGAATCAAAAAATATAAAAAAAGGTTAAGTTTGAGGAAACCTCGCCTCCCGAAAATAGAAAAGATCTGCATCAAGCAGTTGCCTGATTTCGATGTCTCGTCATCAACAGCCAAAGAAACTGTAATGGAACAACCTTCAACTTCAAGAAGATTTGTTGAGTTTCAGCAATCCTTACAATCCAAAAACACGAATGTTAATGACAGTGCGGTTGAAAGTGTTGATTTAGGGAGCTTTTTGGAAAAGCCAGGTATTTCTGATTGTAAAAAATACGAATTGCTGACAAACCCAAGTGTAAACTGTTATTCTCATGATTTTGTTAATAACGGGCTTTGTAAATAGTGTGTGTTATTTAAGCCAGCCTTGAAGAGAGGCATTTTTGGCTCTTTCGTGATAAAAGCTCACAAGGACTTCAAACATTTTCATGAAGACGCACGGAATCATGCCAAATCCAAGTGGCACCACGAAGCTGTAATTGATGCTAATAACTTCTTTGATTCAATGACGATGAAGAAAAAAGACATCAAAGAACAACTTGATTCTGCTATATCTGATCTTATACAGATAAACCGAAGCAAACTTACATCAATTTTAAAAGCAATTATATTTTGTGGTCTCACGACATTGCTCTCCCTGGAAATCATTCAAATGGAGGAAACTTTCAAGACCTGCTTCGTTTTTTCATTGAAGCAGGAGATCAAGTCCTTAAAGACCACATAACGACATATTCAGGAAAAGCTAAATATACATCTCATAGAGTCCAAAATGAGCTAATAAATATTTGTGGGACTATACTAAAAGATACAATACTCAAAGAAATAAATGATAGCCAAGCATTCTCTTTGCTAGCAGATGAGACTGCTGATATTAGTGGGAAAGAGCAGATGTCAATAGGGGTACATTACATAAAAACGGATTCAAACGTTGGATGGGTGATCAAAAAAGAATTTATGGGATTTGCCGAACTTGAAAAATTAGATGCAGGAAGTATTGCTGATGCAATTTTGCATTTCACAGACAAGATAGGACTAGACATGACAAAGCTAATTGGTTTAGGATTTGATGGATGTTCAACGATGGCCGGGAAAGATACTGGAGTTCAACGAAGAATCCGGGAAAAATATCCAAAAGCTGTGTATTTTCACTGTGCCTCTCATAGATTAAATTTAGTTGTCAATGACCTCAATATTGTACCAGAAATTAGAAACACAATAGGCACAATAAAAAAAGTGATCCGATTCTTCAGGGAGAGCACTCTTGGAAGGAAAAAGATCCCAAAAATTCCTATTCTGTGTGAAACAAGGTGGTCTGAGAAGTACAGATGCATACGCAACTTTTCAAACAATTTTAGTGTCATCAAGGAAGCTTTGAGTCAACTTTTCACTGACAATGAGGCGAACCAAGAAACGCGTTCACAAGCTTTTCAGTTGGATATTGCAACATCATCAGTAGTTTTTATCGTATGTCTAAAGATCATTTCCAGATACTCTTCATACCTTGAGCCAGTTGTAAACAAAATGCAGTCCGTCGATTTTGACCTATATGCTGTACATATGCACGTAAAAGAGAAATTGTTATGGGTTTTTCAAAAGCACAGAGTAGAAGCAGTCATGGAATTTGAAGGAATTTTCACGGAATTACAAGAAACCTGTGATTTACTGGAAATTGAAATCAAAACATCTAGGACAACCGCAAGACAAACTCATCGCTCAAACATTTCTATGACTAATCCAATAGATTACTATAGGTTAGCTGTTTTTATTCCTTATTTGGACTCGTTAATTGTGTCACTTGAATCGAGATTCTATGACCACAACAAAACCCCGTCCAAAGGAATTCTTATTCATCCCAACATTTTAAAAAACACGGAGAAGGATACATTTGTTAATGCTATGAAACATCTATCTAAGTTCTATGACAATGAAAATTTAGAAGTGGAAGTAAGAACGTGGTACGATGTGTGGAAAAACAAAGACTGTGGTGAGGAAGTGAAGCTCATAGATCTCTTCTCTGAAACTACATTTTTCCCTTCAATTATGAGAACCCTTGTTAATTATCTAACCATCCCACCAACGACATGTACTGTGGAGAGATCCTTTAGCACCCTGAGGCGAATTAAAACATGGCTGAGGAGCACTATGAGTGAGGAACGCCTATCAAGTTTGAGCTTATTAAGCATTCACAGGTGTAGAGTACAAGAGCTCAATTTGGAAGAGCTGGCTATAGACAAAATTTCCAAACAGAAGCAAAATCTACAATTTGCTTTTTCTGAAAAGTTATAATTTTGTGATTTAAAGATCTTATGTAAGTTTCTTTTCATGAGTTAAATAAATTTTTTTTAGATTTAGATAAATCAAAATCTTAAATCCGTTTTTTATTTTTTGAATTTTTAATGATTAAAAATTTGTGATTATGTTCCGAACTCCAGTTTCACTCATTTCACTTTCATGTGGTTCATTTCATTTCACTTATGTGGTTCACAACAGAGAATTTCGCTAAGAGGGCAAATGTGATCTTTAGCAGAACCCACCGATGTTGACAAAATTTTCTGCCACCATTATGTTTTTTGTCTGTTTTTGTTGGTTTTGAAAGCAAGGCCAATATCAAAATTACATTTTACATTTTAAAAGGGGAAATCGTGTATTTGTACAATAAGGTGCCCTCGAATGAAATTGGAAGAATATACGGATATTCAAGGATATAACGTATTTTTCAATATTTTGCCCCCCCCCCCTTAAATTCAACCTATGGGCGCCCATGCTACTGGTACTACTACAATTGTGACTAAACCTAAGGGTATTAAGGGGGAAAATTTGGTGAATGTTGAAACAGTATAAATATAAACAAAATACACTATACGCATACAGATTGTCAAGAGGACGTATCAGCAATGCCTCAGGAATGGTTTATGATATTAAGTTGAAACTTTCAGAGTGGGTTGAGGGGGATGTTGAAAAAAACATGGGTATTGTGTGGATTCTGCTACTAATGCTACTACTCCTACTGTAACTATTACTACTACGCAATCTGAGGGTATTAATGTGAAGCTTTCAAGGAATATTTAGGTGGATGTTGAAGTAAATCAAAACGAACTATGAGCATGTAGATTGTCAAAAAGCTGTAACAGCAATATATCAGGAACGGCTTACGTTATTAGGCTGGATGAATGACTCAAGAACGACTGAGGGTATTAAGTTAAAACTTTCAGGGCTGCTATAATTAGTACTTCTCTCACTACAATTGAAGTGAATCAAAAGAATGAAAGTGCATCCAGGTTGTTAAAACAGCATATATACAATGTTTCAGGAATGGTAGTAAGTTATATTTTTCAGGAAAACTTAATGAGGTGTAAAACTTAATTAAACAATACTATATGTGTCCAGATTTTCAAAAGGGCATATGATATTGAAAATTGCTATTAAAATACAACAATAGTTTTACGCTTGGAAAATTATTTGAATTTATTTCTGCTCGTTTTTGGTTTAACGTAGCTAATTCACTTTTTATTGAAAAACTTATTTTGTGAAAATTTGTTTTAAATGATTTTATGATATGCTTATCTTTTTGAGGTTGTGAAGTTTCGGAGGTGAAGCAACACCGCTTTTACTCTTTAAAAAAAAGCTTAATCGTGTATATTCATTAAATTAAGCTTAGAAAAGATATAGCTTATTCCCATAGACACGTGTTTCCTTAAATAATTAATAATTCTATCCCAACTTCTCAAACGACACGATAGAGAAACATTAATTTTGCATTATTTCTCTCTATCCTATAAGTGATTTCCAAGAAATTGAAAATTTATCCGGATAAACGACCACTATAGTTTTCATTATATATTCTAAAAAAACACCAAGAAGCGTGGATAATCAAAAACTCACAAACATGTGCAACATAGAAAGGCAAAAATTATCGAAATTTTACCGGATTCTTAGGTAATTTTAAAATTATTACCTGGTTATAATTATCTTTTCAAAATTAGTGGCATTGGTGTCAATCAGACCAGGGGTCAAGCAAGCCTTTAGCCTTCGTAGGATTTGCTTACCTCCTTCCACTGAAATCTCTTGCTTAGATTTATAGCAATACTGATGCAAAATTTTTTAACTATATGAGATGAGATGAGTTGGTTTTATTTTTAACTAATAATTACATCATACTTAACTGGCACTTACCACATTTTTTAAATAACACTGTCAACCAAACGTAGAAATGGTAAGAACGTATGACGTTTTATTAAGCCACTATTGTGGCTTGAGCAGCGTCACACAATCTTTCATCATAAACCCAACTCATTCACTCTTCCTACTCTTTTCTTACTAAATGTGAATGTTTTTTTTTTCAGAAAGCTTTTCTATATTTTGTAAAATTCTTAACGTTTTCTAGTATTTTTGGCAAAGTAAATTTTCTCGATTTTAGTAGCAAATTTAATTCATGGTTTAAACTTGACTTGCTAAAGAAGCCAGCTACAGGCTAAGCAAATTATGCTAGAAGCTAATTTGACCTGGATTGGCAAAGTTCCTTATTATTTTTAGCATTTTTGGCAAGGTACAGTTTTTCGTAATTTTAATAGCAAATTCTATTTATGGTTTCACCTTGGCTTACCATAAAAGCCCGCTATAGACTAAGTAAGTTACGCTACAGGCTTATTTGCCATAGTTTGGCATAATTCTTTATTATTTTTTGCCTTTTTAGCAAGGTAAAGTTTTTCCCGGTTTTTATAGCAAATTCCATTCATTTATTCAACTTGGTTTACCATAGAAGCCCGCTACAGGCTAAGTTTGCTACGGTACAGGCTAGTTTGCCTGGGCTAGTTGTTTTTTTAATTTTTAGCAAGGTAAATTTTGTCTCGATTTTTATAGCAAAGTTCATTCATGGTTTCAACTTAGATTACCATAGAAGCCTGCTACAAACTAGCAAAACAATTACGGTCAGTCAAACTAAAGATTTTTAACAAAAAGCCAGATAAAAAGGCCAAATTTTGGAACATCTTGGTCAGCAGAAAGCTTCCTCCCACATTCGTTTTCCTCACAATAGTTAACAGCCTGAACTCTCAGTCTTTTCAAATAGCCCTCGCGTTAAACAGGTTGCACTCCAGCCTTAGATCTTCACAAATAAGACCTATATAGACTTGGCCACTTCAATCTAGACGCTTTAATGCTTCAATTGAAAAGCTAAACACTGAACCATGCACGTACGCAGGATTTTTTTTTCGGGGGGGGGACCAACCCTTCTAAACAAAAGATAAAAGGCACATTATATTACGTAACATCTACAAAAACAAAAAACGCAAGTATCAAGAAATAGAGACTCGTCTTATATTGCAAATTGCAACCTACGAGCAGCACTAAGAGCAAACTTTTCCAGAATCTCATCCACTTATAAAAAACATCTCGATGCGTATTCAAAAATGAAAAGCCATTTAGTCGACCTTCATCCATTCGACCGCAGATACAGGTTTTTAGCCTTTTCATTGAAGAAAATGACCGTTGGGAAATATGCCTCGCTAACACTCAGCCAGGCACTTCCATCTTTGGAAAAAGACAGGGAGCTACTTTCAGCCACTTTGCCTGCCATAGTTGAAGCTCAGCCTTCATAGCGGACTCCAAGCTTGCTAGATCTGAGGCACAGATCTAGCTTGATCATTTCTTTAACATCGCCAATAAGCTCTTTTACGACAATAGATGGCAGGTTTCTAATGAGGCCTTTCAGAATAACTTTGTGCTTTGTGAATCGACATTCAAGGGATTTTATGAGTTGGTCCACAAATGGATGAAAAGGGAAATTTGATAGTAAAATTCTATGTCCTTTCTGCCGGGATGTCATATAGGGTGTTGACGACATTTCTCTTTCGTGGCATGGCGTGATCCGTGGCGTGGCATTTCGTGGTGTGGCAATGTGATTTCCAGCTCTTGGCATATGCAACTGACTTTCGGAAACAGCTGACCAAACTTCTCCTCCACCTTATTTCGTGTATCTTGAAACATATCTGTTACACCTTTTAAACACTGAATGCACATACCCAAATCGATGATTTTTGACTGCAATAGCTTAGAAAAATTCAGTCTGGACCTCAGAAATAAATCCAACACATTAAGGGTCACTATATAGTCCAAGCTCAGGATGTTATTGAGCATACTTCTGGTTTTTGATGACTTCATGGAGTCCCCATTTGTCTCTATATCTTGGGGCATTAAAGATCGGAGCAACTAATTTCTTTGATATATGTATTGCAACGTGTCTTTTGATCCCTCGGGTTTCGCACACTTCTTTCAGATTGACTTCAGTGTAAGTTTTTAAGACAGCGCTTCGCTTGGCACTGAAATGAAAAAAATTAACTGTTTCACGACTAACCCCCATACAGTGCTTGATATCAGGGATCTTGCTCGAGTCCGTCAATACCAAAATCAAGGAGTGGGCGACATAGGGAACTTACTTGGCGAGTAATTATTTGTTCGAGATAAAAGCCTGGGTTCCTGACTAATTCCCACTCTTGTTTGCAGCCCCATCATACCCTTGTCCCCCGCATAGTTTCATATCGAGACCAGGTTTCTCCATTCGACTTAAGATAAACTGACCGAGGCTTTCACCTCACAAGTTTTCAACAACAGCAAGCTCGACAAACTCTTCCCTGATCTGAAAAGTTTCGCTGTTCAAAAATCGAAACCCTAGAGCCATCTTTTCCTGCCCTGATATGTCGGTTGTCTCGTCTGCCAGGATAGTGAAAAAACGAGCCGATTTCACTTGATCAACAATCTTTCTAGTAATGAGCTGTCCACAAATATCAACTAGTTCGCTCTGAATTCTGGGGCTGCAGTACTGGGCATTGCCCGCACTCTTTTCAAACACCTTTTTCATTGTTCGATTGTCTTTCACCCGATTGTGTAGCAAGGTCCTAAGATTTTTATATTTTTTTTACAGGCTCTACAAAGGTCAATTTCTCCGAATCCTCGCCCTCGCGCAGTGCGAGTCCTTGCCGACCACACAACAGTGTTGATTGTATTATGAAACGAAACCGTTTTCTGTTTATTTCTATTTCAGCTCTTTTCTGAGTATTCAAGATTTCCACTACAGAGGACTGTTGCCTGCTCACTGTTGCCAGAAAACTTGCCCCCCAAACAACAACGTTTTTATGGTAGGAGTATGACTGATGTTTAGAATAGTCTCCAAGGACAGACAGACAGATGGGCAGAAACACAGACAGATAGAGAGACAGACGTACACACACAGAGAGCCACAGACATACATGTACAGATAGTCAGACACATAAGCACAGACACACAGACAGAGAGGGAAACAGACACACACGCACACACACAGACACACAAGGAAACACACGCACAGACAGATAGACACACTGACAGACGGGCTGATACTCACACACAGAGATAGAAATTCACACACAGAGACATACACAAACGGAAAGAAAGACAGACGGACAGATACACACGCACCCAGAGACAGACATACACGCACAGACACACACAAACAAAAACACACGCACAGAAAGACAGAGAGAAAGACGGCCAGACAGATACACACACACAGAGACAGACAAAAACGCATACATACGAATGAACAGACAGGCAGACGGAAATAAACATACACACAGAGAGACACAGACACACACACACACAAAGAGACAGACACACAGCCAGATAGACAGACGGGCAGATACAAAGACAAACAGACAGACAGACAGACAGAAAGACAGAAAGACAGAGAGACAGACAGACAGACAGACAGACAGAAAGACAGAGAGACAGACAGACAGACAGACAGACAGACAGACAGACAGACAGACAGACAGACAGA
>JAQQPU010018517.1:0-17405 GCA_029168905.1 Artemia sp. Kazakhstan ARC1039
AATTTTTATACTTAACACCCTTCCCTTACTGTTCTTGAGATGTCGAAAATATGCCGTTTTGACAACCTGGATGCATATTGTATTTTTTTATTTTGGTTATTATTGTGCTTAGCATATTCTGAGAGTTTCGACTGAAAACCAGTGGCTGTTCCTGACACCAATATAGATAAACTCAGATACGCTCTTTTGAGAACTTGGATGCACCTAGTGTCTTTTGCCATAGTTCAACATCCCCCTCAACGCTTCCTGAAATTTTTGACTTAATGAGCTTAGCCACTCGTAAGATATTACGTATAAACCCCTTTGACAGCCTGGACGAACTATGCCATTTTGACAAGCAGGATGTACTTAAACTCTTTTGATTTAGTTCAATAGTTATAATTGTAAGAGTAGCAGTAATCACAGCCACCGAGTAGTTGCAGTTGCAGCCACAAGTTGGCACATTCACATCCATAAGAAGTCACAGTAAAAAATAATCGCAGTCGCAGTTCCAAGTAGTCACAGTTGCAAGTAGTTACAGTAGCAGTCGCAAGTAGTCGTAGTCACAAGTTGTCGCAGTCGCAAGTATTCACAGTCATAGTAGCCTAAGTCGCAGTCCCATGTAGTCACAGCTGCTAGTAGTCGTAATTCCAAGCAGATATTGCAAAAGATACTATATTCCTAATAATTCCCATTCACAATTATATTCCCAATCCAAAGATATTGCATTTACACCCTTTGATAGCATGGATACATTTTGGGTCTTTTTATTTACTTCAATACCCCCCCCCCCCGAACATTCCATGAAGGTAGTCAAGGGTAAAAATAGTCGCAGTCGCAAGTAGCCAAAGTCACAGTCACAATTAGTCACAGTCGCATGTTATCGACGTTGCAAGTAGTCACAGGTACAAAAAATCACAGTCGTTGTTCTAGTCACAGTCACAACTACTCGCAGTTACAGCCGCAGTAGTATTAGTAATAGTGGCCCTGAAAAGGTCAAGTCAATGCCCTTAAGATGTTCCTAATATATTGCGTATCCGCCCTTTTGATAACCTGGGTGCAAATAGTGTGATTTCATTTAGTTCAGCACCCTCCTCAACATTCCTTGAAAATTTTACCTTAATACCTTAACACACACCCAGAACCCCTCCCCCCTCCCTTTCCCAATGACAAAACATGTAGTCAAACCATGGACACACTACACAATTTGAAACCCGTACCCCGGGGCTGTGGTTGGCGTAGCGTCTCCGGAGGCATAGTTATTAGAACGTTTGACTATTTTGAAAAAAATATTACTATTTAAAATTGTGACCAGTGTTTGGCATGGGCGTCTAAACAGGGCAAGAGAGACTGGATCCCCTTTAACAAGCCCTGAAAGTTCAACTTCATACCCTCAGCTGTTTCCGAAAGATTTATGATACGCCTTTTTGACAACCATCATGCACATAAAGTGCTTTCATCAATATCCCCTATAATTATCCGATAGTACTCGCACGAAGAAGTGATCGCAGTCACAAGTAGCTGCAGTCACGAGTAGTCGCAGTCTCCAGTAAAAGTATTTAGTCGCATGTAGTCTCACTCTCAGTCACAGTAACAAGCAGTCACACTCACAGTTACATGTAGTTACAGCTGCAGACGCAGTAGTAGTGGCCCTGAAAGTTTCAAGTTAAAACCCTTAGCCGCTCCTAATATATTGTATATACGTCTTTTTAATAAACTGGATGCACTTAGCGTCTTTATAGTTCAACATTCTTAGAAGCTTCACCTAACACCCTAGAAGTTTAGAAATTCCTAGAAGTTTTGATCCTTGTCCCGCAGGCTGTGGAGGGGGGACGTCATCACCAAAGGCATAGTTATCCGCCCTTTTTCCTATTTTGAACAAAATAGCTCTTTGAAACTTTCTGTCAGTTCAGATAGGAGGAGACATCGCTCTCTATCATCCTACTCAAAATACCTTGAAAGTTTCATCGTAATGCCCTTAGCTATTCCTTTAGATGTTGCTGATACCCCATTTTGACAACCAGCATGCACATAGTGGTTTGATTTTGTTCAACATCCCCCTCATCATTTTCCAAAACTACCACCATAATGCCCTAATTCTTTTTGGAGACCCAGGATCAGACACGTCCCCTTTTCCCAATAACAAACCTTATCTAAAAACCATGGAGAACTTGCACAACTCACAGCCCTTGCCCCAGAGCCATTAGGGAGTTATGCCCTCCCCTCCGTTATGCCCTCCCATTTGCCTTTATGGTACTATATGGCCCATTTTTCATTATCATTCTCACTTGACTTGATAAAATTGACTTCAAATTTGCCCCCCCCAAGGACTTTGATGAAATTACGCCCCTGCTCATGCATGGCTCAGACCGCCTTGTTTGCAGCTTTTTAAGTGTGTACAACCACTAAAAGTTTCTTGATCCAAACTGAAGGCTTTCTTTTTTGCTATACTTATCAATCCTGGTAATCACGAAAGACACTCGTGTCAGATCTTTGAGACGCTTTCTCTTTTTCTTGTTTGTTTGTACGTGAGCTAGGGTAAGGTTTTAGTTTGGCATGAGGATTAAAAAAAAAAAAAAAAAAAAAAAAAGACTATGCCAAAGGTGCTAATTTTACTAAGGTTAGAGAAAAGGGTGCAATAACACGACTTACATTTCAACTCCGAAGCTCAATTTTTTTAAATGCCTATTCACAACAATCCATGCTTGACGTCTTAAGAGAAGTAGAAAAAAAATGGCTTTAATATTGTTTTGTTTAGCCTGACAATAAAAATTATTATGGTAAAGAAATTATTTGTTTCTGTAATACACATTTAATACAAAACTTAAAAATTAATTACTGAATTTACTTGAACATTTATGGCACTTTTTTTTATCATAATCGAATTTTTTAACATTAAAGACTTGCTTTTGTTGAACATTCAGCTAAAACTAAAGAGGAAAAATAGATTTCGAACGATATCAGTTACAATAAACGAGTAAAAAACAAAACACATTAATATCGCACTTCTTGTCACATTAAAAATATATCAGGTAAATCTATTTTTATTTCATAAATAGGTAACGTCAATCACAACTATAAAAAGTAATATAGAAAGAGTAATTCAAAAGAAAATCTCATATGTGTTAATGTCCATTACTCTAACCACAGATAAAGCCAGTTCACAGATAGAAACAAGATTAAAATCAGGGGCGGATCCGGGATTTTTTTTTTTAGGGGGGGGGGACGCAAAATAGGTTGATCCGAAAAACACTTTTAGGGGGGGGGCACAAAATAGGTTGATCCGATAAACTTGCGTTACGAGCAAGTTTAATTAACACAAACTTCAGTTAATTAAGTAAATTACACTACTTTAGACTACGCTAGGGAGCGCACGCCCCCTCGCCCCCCTGGATCCGCCAATGATTAAAATAAAAAACAAATATTATTCATTAAGTTAATGGAAGAGATGTTACTTCAATGTTTAAGAGGAGGGGACAATAACTAAAAATGTTTAAGAGGACGGAGACTGAAAAAATATTTAAGAGGAGCGAGACTGAAAAAGTATTTAAGAGGAGGGAGACTGACTCGCCGACAATGCCCCAATTTTAACTTAGCTTTTTAAAGTGAAGATTATAAAAAGTAACTACAGTTCCGGCAATTTTAAAAGCGGAACCTTTAAGGTAAAATACTAAAGTAGTTTTTTTTATACAAAGAAAGGCATAACACAGGACAAAAACAATAAAAAAATTCTCCTTATTTAGAAAAAACAGAAATATTTATCGAATGAGATTTTTCTACATAGTGGACAAAACTAATATCTGCTATGTTTTTATTTACCATCGACTTTATTCCAGAAACGTCAAAAGAGTTTCCCCACCTTTAGCAGATTGTGTACCAGCTATTGGATGGTAACAACCGGGTTTTGGATTTAAATACATGCATTTTGACTTATAGTCAACTGAAAATCAAGAAGTATTCGTATATACAAAAACAAAGTACAAGCACTGGATAATTTGAAAATTTACAACTTCAAATAAATAAATCTGCTATTAAACTTTAAATTTACCCAAGGTTGACGTCATCAGTGAGCCATCTATCGGTGACCCCAGAATCTGTTAAAAACTTAATGTTTTGATTAAAAAAAGCTTGGTATTCTTGTGGAACGTACTTCGCCAATAAGACAGTACCGTTGAAATGGGAACCTAGCAATAGCACGTATATTTTACAAAGATAAGAGATTTGGGAAGATGACATGCCACCCAGCCCTTCCCTCATATAACATCTCCGGTTAAAAGTCAGGATGCCGTAAACTGATATGACCCTTCGTTGTTATTTACTTTAGGGAGCCTTGAAGAAGAGAACATGCCCCTGACCTCCCCCAATTGACATCCCGGCTTAAAAACCTAGATGATACCAACAGATATGAATCCTCACAGTCATTTACCTCAAGAAAATCTTAGAAATATGATATGCCCGTGATCTTCTTCGAGTGACATCCCTGCTTAAAAGCCAGGATGGCATAAATTGATATGACCCCTCAAAGTCATTTTCCTTGAAAATCTTTTTGGACATCCTTCCACTGGACATAGGAATGGTAGCTTGCCACCGCATTCATAGGATACATGTCTGCGATGCGACCTTTTAGAGCGGTATGTCCTTCCACATTTCCAACATTTAAAAATCTTTTCACCTCCTTCTGATAAAAGAATAATTGGAACATTTTCATACTGGACATAGATTTCACCTACAAAAGAAAAAATATATATAGTTATTAAATATACACTTTACAACGGAAGAAACTTATCTACCTATATATTTGGTTATGTCAGTAACTCCCAGCCAATCATGAGTCACAACGGGAGATGAAGAAGAAAAAAAAATAACGTTTTGGATTTTTTTTTTTATATATGCAGGGCTGTCATTAGCGCAGAAAAATTGCCGAAGCACCCGTCGAAAAATCACTAGATTACAAAAAAGGAAATTGAAATTGCAAACACATCTTTGGTTTGTGCAATTTATTTATCGGTATCATCCAAGTTTTATTTAGATGTTTCAACAAGCAAAGCCCAAGAGAAAAGACTTCGAATACGAGTATATTGATTTTTATAAAGTCCAAGTGTATTTCAAAACTAGGGTTTCCAGAAAAATTCATCTGAGCATTCCTAAAAAATCTAGGAAACAATATAAATAAAAAACAAACAAAAAAAAATATTGTAATGCAAATATCATTGGAAGCGGACCAGAGGTCAGAAAAATTAATCACTAAAACTAGTGATGAATCATAAAGGATGGCAATCACGTGTTTATATGACAGTAGCTGAAAGATAGACAGGAAAACACACCACAGAAGTAAGAAAGTTGATCTATTAGTATTGGCACTGCACCTTCTGTGGCGGCCAGAATTCCTGTAATAATCAGCACCTACTGGCTTTCATTTCTTCAAATATAAATGACATTTTGGCTTGCGGTAGCGACAAAAGGCGTTATGTTACATGATATAAATCTTCCAAAAGATGAAAAAAGGGAAGAAATGTGTTTCGGGGTTGTTTACTGCTATTTAGTACATGTTAGGTGCACAAGAACGTTTTTTGACCTCCAAGATACATCATCAAATGCTTTGACATGACAAACTTCAGTTTTTAATGATTTTTGTAAGTTAAAAAAAACGGATATAACCTATCTTGCACAACATATATGCTTCTTAGCATCTCGGGAATGAAATAAGAGAAGACAGTTTGGACAAGTCGGTTCAGCAGACACTGTTGGAGCAGGTGGTGTATAATTCTCAGTTTTACATACACTATCACACAGCACCTTTCAAATTATCAAGCTGATCTATTTGTGTAAAAACCATCAAGTGTTGCTGATGAGCAGCATTGTTAGAATAATGACCAGTGTTCTAGCAAGCAAGCATACAGATATTTTTTCGGGGGGGGGAATAATAATAAAAAAACCTTCTTGAATATACATAAATAAACTCTAAGCACATTTTTTCGCTTTTCTCCTCTCATGAGTTCTGTTTTCAGGCACCGAGTTTGAAGCGTGCTTTGAGCAGGTTTGGCAAACACCGTGTTCAGGTTCTCCGTGCTTAATACAGCTAAACTTTAAACCGTTTTCATCTTGCGAGTTGTAGGCGCTCCTCAAAAAAGTTGGACACGGGTTCCTCAAAATTGTAACGCGCCAAAATAGTATGGTTGGACACGGGTTCTGAGCACGGCACTCAAAACGATAATCTGCACAACCCGTGTCGAACTCTGTGTTGGATGTAGGTGGCCTGAAGACGGAGCTTTGAGTAATTTATGTCGTGTAACATACTGCCTTTTACGCTGTTGCCAGCCAAAATGTCATTTGTGTCTGAAGAATGAAAGATAGTTGCTTTTTAGGTGCTGGTTATTAGAACACTTCTTGCGGTAACAGATGGCACAGCCCCATTGCTAATTTATCCTTTTTCTTACTCCTTTGATGTGTGTCCCTGTCTATCTTTCAGCTACCGTAATATGCGTAAGCATGGTCTTCATCTTTAACGATTCATCGCTAGTTTTAGTGATTATTTTTCTTCGAAGTTTTTTTCTGAAATTTTCTTGAATAAGTGTCAAGAAATTGAAGAAACTTTAGGATATTGGTGGGCTGGGATGAGAAATTACAGCCCCTCCTCACAGGCACAAAAAATAGCTTACAGTATTCCAAACTATGTCAAATGGTGAGATTTCTCCAATTATGATATTAAAACTTCTCATAAGCTAAACTCAGAGATAACTTAACCTGACCTTTATCTTAGCCTCTGAAATAAACAAGGACAAAGTTGTCTGATACTATTATAGACATTGCCAAATTCCTAGGTGTAGCCTAAGTCAATTATCTAAAGAATGTTTTTTTTTTACAGATACAATAATTTCCCTCTCAATACACGATTTAGTTTCAAATTGTTACAAAATTGATAAAGAAGACGAGACAATTTACATTTTGTCAAAAAGGCGTATCTGCAATATTTCAGAAATGGCAAAGAGTATGAAGTTGAAACTTTCAGGGCATGTTGACGGGGATTCTGCCAGAAGGACATTGCCTTTTCATTATATATGAGCCAAGAATTAAAAACAAAAGAAAGCAATGACTAATATTCGATGATGGTGGTATAGGAAACACGAAAAAAAACTATGATTATTTCATTATGCTATACAATGATGAATGCAGTGAAGCGTCGCATGTAACTTGCTGTTTTTTTTTTTTTTTTTTAACTGACTGTTTTTTTTTCTGGAAAAATTCCATTTCTTTTCTTATTATATAAAAGATAGTCACACGAAAAACGGATAACTTCTATTAATTCAAGCATCTTCTGGGGTGCAATGAACTAAATTTGAGATTATTCCGTAATCTAATATCACGATTTATAAAGATAATACAGAATTCGAATTAGAAAACCCATTTTTTTTCGTTAAAAACGGTGTCCAATCGGGCAACTTGATTATAACAACGGAAATGAGGTAAATTACAAATTACAAAGTAAATTACAAATGAGGTAAATTACGCTATCTTGCGAAAAAATTAAGCTCAAACTTTAAAGGAAAAATATAGAATTTAATTCTTAAACTGTGGAATAGAAAAATTTCGACGGAAAGTTCAAAATACTTCTTCTAAAGATGTGCACGGCGATCTTTTTAGTTTGTAATGTGACTCATTCCACATGAAGTCAGCAACCTATTATAGATTCACTCACATCGAAAAAATGGTCTCAGTCTCTAAAAGCAGTAGCTTAGCCTGTAAAGTTTTTACAGAATAAGCATGAGCACCCATAAGGGGGGGGGCAGAGGGGCTTGAGCCCCCCTGGCTGAACACTACCTTATATTTTTAAGTTTTTGTTTTGAGATTTCTACTATACAGCATTGGAAGTGTCGATTAGACCAGGTAAGCACCTCCTCCCCCCAAAATTCACCTTATGGGTGCCCATGAGACTAAGTATCTATTTTAACAGTGTGTCTGGACGATTATATTCCATTATAGTAAGTCTGTGTTCAACAAATTAATTTTCTTTGGTGAGTTTTAAGGGAACTAAAGAGCTGGGCAGACGTAGCGTTTTCTTCCAGCACTTTAAGAGCAGACACTTGCAAATGATATATTGACATTTTCAAAGAAAAGATAACATGTTCTTGGAAAGTGATTATAATTTTCTAAACGACAACGAAAATTTCCTTGGCCAAGTCAACTTGTAGCATATTTAGTGAGCTAGCAGCTCCGCGAATCTTGCATTGAAAATATTCAAACGCATGGGAACAATCTTTCAAATTTAAAAGTCACCTTAAAAAATTCCCAATAGGAGCTTCAATCTAGAAAGAGATCGCAATGCAAAAACTGGCATAAAATACGTCCGTTCATCTTCTTCTTATGAAAAAAGCACCGGGAATCCAAAATAGACTCCTTTCGGCTTCCTGCAGGTTTTCTTCTGATTATTCATTTGATGCTTCCATTACCAATAAAATTTTCATAGAAACAAAATGTATTTTTTTTTTATTCCCTACTGAATAAATACAGTTGTTTTTAACTTGAAAAACGCAGTCTTTCCAGCCCTTAACCTTAAAGAACAGACCAAACGAGGTTCCTAAGAATGCTTTTGAATAGGATGTAAAGCTAAGCTCTGATAAGATTCAAATTTGAGCTCGGCAACGATATTTTAAATCGCCTCACGAAACAATTTCTAATTTTAAAGCTTATTTGATCGCTTCTGTTTAGGATTAGAGCTGAAACATTCACTTCTTCAGACGGACAATTATGCTTGAACAAAACAAAGCTTTGTGTTTATGTACTGCTAAAAATCACAGTTGATATTCTTTTTATATAGGCGCCTGCACAATTTTTTTTCGTGTTTAGAGAAATTTCTATGAAGACATTATAGAATGCCCCTTTCAATCTAATATACACGCCAAGATTCACACAAGAGTGTTGCTTGGCCCTTTTGTATTCTAATAATATTTCAGACACAGGTCCGGTGCCCAACCTGTTCTACTCGTTACATTTTTTTTCGGATCTCGGCACATAATGACCGAAAGCACAAATTCTGTGAACAGCCACTCACATTTTGCGAGTCAAGCATAATTTGACCTAAGCCACTGAAAAATGTCAGTCCTAAATTTCTATCATCTTCGCATAACATCCTGAAGGGTTGTAGCTCAATTTTGGTATGTAAAACCAATTATAACTTATTTGATTCCACAAAAAGAAGCTGTAGCAAAGTATGCTAAAATTAGGCAAGAAAAACATATATTGAATACATTTCAGTTTATTTTAAATTAGCCAGAAAAACATTGATGACGACACAACAATCTCACTTAAGAATAGGTTTCACTGTTTTTCCCAAAAAAGAGTATGATGTACACGAGGACGACCACGACTGGGATTCAGAATTCCTCCAACCCCTTGCTCGCTCTCTTTACAGTCAGGATGACGTGTGTAAAGATGATCTCTCAAATAGATCTTTCTTGCAAATCGTGCTGGACATCCTTTCACAGGACATTGGAATGGCAGTTTACCCCCACATTCATATCGAGCGTGTCTTCGGTGTGATGCCTTGGAGCGGTATGTTCGACCACATTTTGAGCATTTTAGAAGGGTTTCCCCTTCTTGGGACACAAAAACGATCGGTGCTAACTCATCTGGGGTAACGGCATTACCTACAAAAAGAAATATATATATATATATATATATACATTTGTCTCTGAAAACTTGTCGCCATGCAGAGCTAATGTAAGCAAATCAAATGTTTGAAAAAACCACTTGCATATCTTCCTACACAGAGAAGGACATTGGGATTTCTCTGAATATCTACCCAAAAAAACCATACCAGAATCTATTTCAATTTATTATATTAGCAATATACTTTAAAAAAAACAAAACACGAGAATACACATCCCCTTCTCCCCAGTGGGCAGGAGGGGATTATGAAAATAATGAAAGAAGAAAGAAAAAAAACAGTAAAAAAGGGACATAGATAACCTGGTGCGCATTACCGTCATAATCAGCCCAGATCAGGCTATAAGGGACTCCACAGACCCGACAAAAAAAAAGAAAAGCAAAAAAAAGACACACACACACAAAAGAAAGAATGGTGACATCACCCTGTTACAACCGACACAAATTATATACGTCGGAGTGTTTCGAAATAAATACTAGGGATAAAGAGGAAGTCGCAGAAGTAGTCTAAGTTACTGATATGGATCGGAGTCGACAGAGTACACCCTACCTGCTCTAGGATTTTCTTATCCATTCATTATGTATACTGTTGAAGTATTATTGCTCAGATGGGAAGACACTTTTACATTTCTAAAATCAAAGCAGACACAACAAATAGTAGAAAAAAATTATTTTTTTCTCATTGAAGTTATTTTGTTTGTTGTACTACATCAATATAAGCTACAAAGTAATTTAGTAACAACAAATTCTGATTCATGGTTGCACATTTGAAATGCTTATACATGGCATTTTAAAGGCTTCACGGTGAGATTTTACTAATACTGAGACTTGGCTAGTGCTAATTTGAGCCAATCAGAATTTTAGTAGAACTTTTTGATTGGCTTAAATTAACGCTAGCTAAATCTCGGTATTAGTAAAATATCTTTGCGGGGCCTAAATATAATCCATATTGAAGTTTTTAGGATCAGGAGTCTGCGCTCCATGCCCTGAATTCTATGAGCTACACTCTAGATCATGCCTTTAAAAATGAAAACAGTTAGAGCTATATCTAAGAAATTTAAATGAGTGGAAGTAGAAAAGGCGAAAGAATTTACTAATCTTACTGTCATTTTAAAACTGATTCTTCCGAGGATCAGACTCCCTTCTTTCTAGAAACATTCCTTCATCCCTCTTCCCTCTAATTTTTCGGCAAATAAACCAAAACTGTAACTTTCTTATTTTTCAGATAGAACCATTTCTGGGGCATTTGTCCAACTCTTTTTTTTTTTTTTTTTTTTTAACTAATTTGCTTTATTAACTTATTATTCATTTCGATACGATTTTATTAGATTTACACAATCTAGTAAGGATTAGATCAACTTAAAAATTAATATACACTGATCTCAGGGCCGTATCTACGATTGTTTTTTTTGCGAGGTATTTTACACAAGGATTTTTTTCTGGGGGGGGGGGGAGGGGTACACAAAAAAACCTAAAATATCACATAACAAAAATCGTTCAAATCCATATTTGTTACGTGTTTACGAGACAGACAAACATTTGGGGGAATGGGGTTCAAACCCCCGACCCCCCCCCCACTGGATACGGCCTTGACTGATCTGTTTCTATTAGCTAATTACTGTTACAAAAGATATTTCATCAACCAACTAAATTATGAGAACCAGGGGTGTATTTTCTTTTTTTTTTGGGAGGGGGGAGCTGCCCCCACCCAAATAATGTGGGGAAAATAATTATATATTCCGTGCCCCTTGACTATCCAGATATGAACCCCCTCTTTCCCCCCCCCCCCCCCCCAATACAAATGCTGGTGATTCGCCACAGATGAGAACCTAGATGCAACAATCTGGAAACTATGTATATCTTAAGTCAAAACGCCTGTTTTGAGTCACCTAAGAACGAGGTCTATAGTTCTCAGCGGCCGGAATTGAAAAAGTGTTATGGTACCACGTTTTTCAAACCAAAAAGTCTATAACCAATCCTTTTGATTAGTGGGTTATATAAACAACCTAAGAATGCATATTTCATTAATGATTTGATACAGAAGCAATCTACAGATCTACTCTTATCAAAAAGTAAAATTGGGGTGCTAAAGCGATTTTTGGCTCCTATCCAGCGTTGCCAACGCGGTAAAGCTTTACTTTTTTTGGTACAATTTTGAGATGCTGGTGCAATACACTACATATTAAAATCTTTTTGTACAAAAAATGTTCCGGCACATTTTGGTTTTACTTGCTCCTTTCTGACTTCAAGTTTATTTTATCGAACATGTTCTTTTTGAGGCAAATTTTAACCTGTTGTTCGGATGGTACAATCAATCTATTGCGGTTCAACTTAAGTCAGAAAATTGGGGAGTTTATTTCAAAGAATCGGCAACGTTGCTCCTGCCTGAACCTATATTCACTTCCGCTTCCCAGAAGAGTTGTCTTTTCGAATTGAACAGAACGCAGTTCTCTCTTACGTCAGAACGCAGTTAAAGAATTCTAATTTGTTCTATAGTATACTTATAATACAATATTGTCGGGCATAAAACGAAATAGGGTAACTCAATTTCCCGATTCTAACAAGAAAGCGAAAACATGGTTTATTGTAAATTTTTGCAAAACGGTTTTCGGTATTCATTCACAATTGGGGCTATTGAGAAGGAATCACGTTAAGAAAACAATTCTTACTTCATAATAAGCAGACAAAATTGTAGTTAACATATTTTAAAGGCACTTTCTGTACACTTTGTGCAGAGAGTAGATAAGTATCGCTGGACGAATCGTTCACACAAAATAATTCATTTTTGAAGTCTGAAATACACTCAGTCGGTTTAGACTCTATAATTTAATATACTTTTATAATATACTTCATGGAAAAGTCTATAAAATATGGACAATCCTCAAATATGTACAAAAAATATATATATATAAAAAAAAAAAAAAACACTAATTAAAATAATCTTTATGGTCACTTTTCAAGTGTTTCATCATATTGTCCTTTCGAGAATAACTCTTTTTGCAAACTGCACAACTGAATATTGGCCTAGCTGCTAAAGTCGCACAGCTATTAACTTGATGACGTCGTAATTCATTATTGCGTCCAAAAGATTTTCCACAATTGCGGCATACACATCGATATTGATTCTGATCTAAAATGTAAACAAACAGTTAGTTGATTGAGACTCACTAAGCAGTTCTGAAACACAAAAATAAGAGGCTATTTTTATGTTTACAGCATTAATATAAAAGAAAAGGGAGGAGGAAAGATAAGAAGAGAGCGAGGAGGGAGGGACATAAATATAAATTCGTGATTCAGATTACTTCCATAACCTTGGTATTTATTAGATATGTAACGCCTCGCTTAGCATCAGTAGATGTTTCGTGGGAATTTAATTAGCCGATGAGTCCCATTCTCCGTAAAGCTGCCAGGCAGGATCAAACCTCGTAATGCAAACAATCTGCAGAGCTATGCCAGGTTAAAAAAAATTCGAGAGCACTCTTGGTTTTAAATTAAGACTAACTTTCTTTCCTAAAAAAGCTAAATTCAAAATAGACTGGGGAGGAAATGAAACATTCATAAAACACTCGGCTTTTATTAAGCTTATTAGCTATTTTGAAATGGAGGACTCGTCTTCCAATAAGAAACTCTATAACCAAGCTTGAAAACTGAGGTATGAAACAGGAAATACGACCATTATAAACAGATTATTATAATACAGTGCAGTCAATAATTTCTAAAAAGTATCGGCGATTTTATCAGGAAAGGGCATTGGGTAGACCGACGAGGCAACTGCGTCTGGCTCTCATTACTTCAATAGCAGCAACCACAGATGAGATGTTTTCGATTTAAGGTAAATGGTTCCCTTGTGCACTTACCAGTCGTCTCACCTCATGTATTCTTAATATGACAGTATTATGATAACAGAAACCCTTTTTTTAGGCTTCACGTGGAAAATACCAGGTCGCTGAAACGAACTATAAACAAAGACTACTGAATTATTACCATTGTCAAAGAGTTCAAGTAACTTAAGTGTGAGAACTGGCGCTAGTGTCGAAAAAAACCATCAACGCCATCTAGCACTTGGCGACAATTGGAATTTTCTCAAGCTTTGTTATCGTTTTCCTGTCAGGAACTTAGATCAGGAGCTTATTACTTCCCCATGTTCACCAATTAAACTGATTAAATTAATTATTCTTATTATTACAGGGAAAAAATTGTCAAGTGTCTCCAAGCACTACATGGCGTTGATTGTTTCTTTTTTGTCGACATTAGCGTCATTTACCCTCTTCCTAAGTTATCAACGCTTTTTGGGCTTTCCACTGAAATAATCGGATTGTTTTATCACAGAAGTGAGGAAATATCAGATACGGCCTTTAGGTGTGGCAGTGACGAGATGAATTTTTCCCAAAATTCCGTGAATTTTGATGGTGAAATCCAAAAATTCAATTCAATACGAAATTCAAAATTCTAAAATTTGATGAATTTAGCTCAAAATTCAATGAATTTTGAATGCGAAATCCAAAA
The DNA here is from genome assembly GCA_029168905.1 of Artemia sp. Kazakhstan ARC1039. NCBI lineage: Eukaryota > Metazoa > Arthropoda > Branchiopoda > Anostraca > Artemiidae > Artemia > Artemia sp. Kazakhstan ARC1039. Next base: position 14,149 of record JAQQPU010018517.1, read on the forward strand.
ATTAGATTAAACTTGAAATTCGAAAATTCGATGAATTTAGCCAAGACATTACACAAAAAGCATGTTTAACAATAAGCCAGCTTTAACCATTTTTGAAAAGTTTCCTCTCCTTTGAAATGTAAAAACGCATCATCCACGCCTTTATGCACAATGGTAGAGTATGACAATTTAACATAATTCAACTGCCTTTTTTCCGTTATTTTCTTTTGCACTATGCTCCCCTCTCCAAACTGTAATTTTCAATCATAATTTTTAAACTATAAATTAAAGTGCCGAAACATGTTTTGCCACCTAAACATATTCATTCTGGAAAACAAGATTCTTAGAGACTGCTCTTTTGGTTGTTTCAAGATTATTAACTATTTAGGGCAGAACCACATTTTGTCAGTGTTGCCATGTTAGACCATGAAAAAAACTCACTAGTTAAATTTGATAACCCTTTTCATGGGTAAAAATTGCAACGTTAACAACTTGTATATTCTTAAGGACAACTATAGCTTCAAAGGAAAGCTACATCAGCTTAATACAATTTGGTACCATTTTTTTTTAGCTTTTTACTCATTTTTCATCCAAATTAGTTTTTTTTTTTACATTTGGGTCCCGCTACTAGAACTGCATAACTACATATGTAAGTCTTTCTCGTAAAAAAAATCCTAATTTTTTAAGATATATTTAAGATCTATTCGGTTGTGTAAATGTCCGCTTAACCAATTCAAAACAATCGTAGTTCATTATCAGTGTCTTAGGTGCTTAATATTTCCACAGTTCCAACTTAAAGGACTGGTGTCACATCCAATAATGCTTAGTTTGACTCAGCACTTGTTTTAACCTTACCAACAAAGTTAACGGTATATAAATAAAACACAGCATTAGCGTAACCAATATGAAGAAAAGGTTAAAATGGTAATGTACATTCTACAGGAATAGTTAGTAAAAAAAAGTAAATCATTTCTATAAATTTTAATTACTTAAATTTCTAGACAGTCAGCATTTACTACATAAAGTAAACTAGTAAGTCACTTCAACACACAACAATCACCACATGAAGAAGAACAGGAAGAATAACATGTAATTTAATCAAAACACTCCTGCATGCTCAGTTTTTAGATGCCTCATCATAGTATCCTTTCGCGAATACACTTTCTTACAAAAACAACACTTCAATTTTAGTCTAGGCCCAACACAGCTACTTATTTGGTGACGTTGTAGTTCAAATTTACGCACGAATGTCTTCCCACACTCACGACAAGTTGCTCTGGGACTATTTGCATCTAGAATATAAACAAAGAATTAATTTATACCAAACCAGCTTGTAAATCTAGAAAACCTAATCATAAAACATGCTCGTTCCTCATTGTTTATCTTTTTAAATGGATATCCCACTCCTCATATAATACCCAGAAAATGGAAAAACATCTGCTTTGCAGAAATAAAAATACTATTTTCAGGGCTGGTTTATTGACCATGAAACTAGCCAATATATATATATATATATAAAAATAATTGCAACGTTTTTCATCGACACGTCATATAGAACGTTAAAAAAAAAGCAGATGGTTTGTAAGAAATTCGCGACAATAGAATTCGTAGATTTGAGCACAAAAATGAGAGGCTCCTTTCAGTATATCCGTTAAATGAATGGTTCGAGATTACCTCAGTTTAAGCTATCTGACGCAGCTTGAAAAACTGATTTAAAGAATCCCTTGGCCAAATTTCGACAATGCTGCTTACAGACACAGTGGGACTGCATCATAAATGAAAAATATATAAATATTTCCAGGTAAAAGCTTGGTTCTCACCTAATACAAATATTAAAAAAACAAAAATAGTGAGATTTTCGTATTGAGCAGCAAAATACCTCAGTTTTTGCGAAACTTTATTTAATCTAAGTTAATTTTTTTCAATGATCATACGGGCGTAAAATATATATAAGCTTTGTTTCTTCTTAGGTAGAAAACTAAAACTGAAAACCAGAAGTAGAAAGTTCGCATGCAAATTTTCACTGAATTTGGCGAGAACCAAGCATAAGGAAAAGACATGTGTGAAAACTAAAACTGGCAAAATCTTTGGTAATAAGAATGCTCACGAGTCTCAATCGTTTTTTTTCTTGGTCACCAATACTGGAACACAAGAATGAAAATGTTGAGGCATATTAGGCTAAGAAAATGTTGATGGAAACGTTGAGATGTTACGAAACAAAGACATATCAAGCCAAGAATAGCATGGTGCTGGTGACATCTATTGTGACAATGATAGACTTCATAGCTACATACTATGCCACTTTTTAGACACGGAATAACTAAAATCAACTGAGAGGAAACAGGTGGAAATTAACTTTTGGTGCTTCTAGATTCATTACTTCAAAATGTACGATATATTAAAAACCTCACGGCACACTTAAGGTGCCACACGCACACATACTAACGTGCCACAGTTTAAAGAAGAGAATTGCTGTCCAAGCCAAAATAGGGTTTCAAAATGAATATTTTACGCCATTTTACTATACTTTTTCAGCATAGCAGCAAAAAGTTGTTCAGTTTTACCTTTGCTTTTAACACCAAATGCCCCCCCCCAAAAAAAAGAAATACAAAGCAAAAAGCAATGTTACGTCGCAGTCAATATCTCCAAATTGACCTCTTTTGTTTTTTTCCCTTTTTCTGGTCTTTCTCTCTCACTCTCAGTTGCACTTAATCTATCTTCCTCTCTCTCACTCTCAATGACGAGTCTTCCCACTATATTCGTTGGCAGACAAGAAATAAATCAATTAGAAGTAATCTAAAATTAGTAAAAAAAAAAAATAAACAAATATTTGGAATGGATCATGCAAATTACTTAATCAGGTCATTGTCAAAATTCATCTAAGGTTTTTATTCACTAGAAATTTTCTACGAAAAGCTTCCATTATGTCAAATTGTATCCGACACAACAGCTGGAACTTACTAAGTAACGTCGTCCGGTCGTTTTGACATATTTACCATCTTGCGTTAGAACATAGATTCGTGGTGCATTATAACAACGGTGAAATGGTTTTTCAGCCTATAAAAAGGGTCAAGAAAAACTGCATACTCTTTAGACTGTTATGCATGGAATATTTGGAACTAGAATTCCATCTAGAGTAAGAAAGGTGCACACTATACTGTGTTTAAAAAAATCGCTTGATACCCTTAGATGGCATACAATAGCCCAGAAAAATAGGTAAAATGCATTTTTTCTACCTCAAAAAGGTCTGTTTTTTCTCAGGCCCAGAAAAGCTTTCA
>JAQQPU010018518.1:0-17404 GCA_029168905.1 Artemia sp. Kazakhstan ARC1039
GTATATGAAAGAGGCTGTCCCCTCCTCAACGCCTCGCTCTTTACGTTAAAGTTTTTATTGTTTAAAAAATAAAGTTTTGAGACAGAGTCAAACTTTAGCGTAAAAAACGAGGCGTTGAGGAGGGGACAGCCCCTTTCATATACAGAATACTTTCTTTTCGTTTTAAGTTTTAATGTCGCTCCTTACTTTCAGTTTAAAAACATGCTTTTTTAATTTAAATTCTGATCGTTTTTAGTTAATGCAGCTTTTATTTTGGCTCACCGTCATTGAATAAGTAAACAAAATTTGCATAAAAATTCTACTTTTCTTTTGCTAAATGGCTGTCTCTAAATTTGATTCTGACGTAATTTACAAATTAACTTACGTAAAGAACTTCTATATTCGTATATTTTTCTTCTGGCAAAAAATACAAAGTTGCAGATTTTTGCAGATATGAGCTTGAAACCTATGTAATAGGGTTTTCTGATGCGCTGAATCTGACGCTGTGATTTTCATAAATATTCTTTCACTTGTGGGGGATGTTTCCCCCCTCTTTATAAAAATCAGGTAAATTTTCTCAGGCTTGAAGCTTTTGATGAGTAGTACTAAATTTAATAAAATTTATATATTTTGAATCAGCATTATAAGCCCATTCTTTTGATACATTTATTGACATCAAAATTCCATTTATTAAAGTTTCGATTAGTATTGAGCCGTATCGCTTGTTTTTTTTTATTATGTATATGTTATTACGTATATGAGGGGGTTCTCCCCTTAGTCAATACCACGCTCTATACGTTAAAAGTTAAAAAAAAATTTTATTCACAAATCCCTGAATCAAAAAGGCCGTTTAATTAGAATAGATAGCTCTTTTGAAAGCACTAAAAAAAAAACTGAAGCGTAAAGAGCGAGGTATTGACTTGGGGGAGAACCCCCTCATATACGTAATAATTTCTGTTCGTTTTAAGTTCTGATGTTGCTTCTTACTTTCAGTTGATAAAACTTGTTTTTTTTTAATTTAATTTCTGATCGTTTTTAAATAATGCTTTTAAATCCGGCGCCCCCTTCATAGAAATGTCCCTTACCCCAAAGAAACATCCTCCACAGAAAGATTCTCCCGAGTAACCCCTTCCTCCAGTACCAACCCCCTCCCTGAAAACGTCTGTATACTTCCCAATAACCAATACAATATGTAAGCAATGGGCAAAGTTCATAAATTGCAGCCCTTCCCTTGGAAACTGTGAGGGATTAAGTCATCCTAAAAGACATATTTATTAGATTTTCGACTATGCTGAACAAAATGGCTATCTCAAAATTTTAATTGGATGACTTTGAGAAAAAAATTAGCGTGGGAGGGGGCCTAGTTGCCCTTCATTTTTTTTTGATCACTTAAAAACGGCACTAAAACTTTTAATTTCCTTTCCAATGAGCCCTCCTATGATATTCTAGGACCACTGGGTCAATGCGATTACCCCTGGAAAAAAAAACAAATAAACACGCATCCGTGATCTTTCTTCTGGCAAAAAATGAAAAATTCCACATTTTTGTAGATAGGAGCTTAAAACCTCTACAGTAGGGTTCTCTGATATGCTGAATATGATGGTGTGATTTTCATTGAGGTTCTATAATTTTTAGGGGGTCTTTCTCCCTTTTTTCTAAAATCAGGCAAATTTTCTCAGGTTGGTAACTTTTGATGGGTAAAATTAAACTTGATGAAACTTATATATTTGAAATCAGAATTAGAATTTAATTCTTTTGATGTATCTATTGATATCAAAACTCCGTTTTTTAGAGTTTCGGTTACCATTGAGCCGGGTCGCTCCTTACTTACAGTTCGTTACTACGAACTGTTTGAAAAGCTCTTTAAATATCAGAGGGAAATAAGTTGAGCTGAGCAAATATGGCGAAACAGGCTCACATTTTTACTTCATGATAAGGTTTCAAAGGCAGAATATTTTGAAAAATATTAATGTGGAACTTATTATAAATTGAGGCTCAAGAAAGATGGGAGCAACTAGCATAACGCACATTAAAAACAAATCATTTGATTATACAAAAAAAAAAATTAAAGAAAGAGGAAAAGCATCCAAGAAATTAAATATTTTCAGTAATAACGTATTTAAAACATTGCCAACTCTCATAAATCATATGCAAAAGGTGGTTATGTCAAACGTGGTGAAACTGCGTCAAGCGTTTTTGGGTGTGTGTCAAATGTGGCAGAACTGTGTGGCACACATGGCAAGAATGTATACTTGGTGAGATTGATATGGGCTGGGGCAAAGTTATTGGGATTAGGATTGCGGCACCAATCTACAGCGATCACGCCACTATAACGGGGAATGGTATTATTTTTTATTAATTAATTTGTATTAATGATTGTAGTATTTCTGGGGTTTTAATATAGAGTTTCTTATTTGTAACTTGGGGAAATAATACGACACTTACATGAGGGCTAACTGGCACAAGATTGGCCTTATCTTCCTTTTGGCCATAGTAGCCTAAACTGTTAAAGAAGCACACTGAATATGTCATTGCTGTGAAGACTAGATTGGGCAATATTAAGACCATTTTGGTAGGTTGAGATTCCTTATGGGAGCGAGTATAGAGTATCACGAAGGTCTGACCTAGAATTACTGAGACCTAGCAACATAAACAAAGGCAAGTAAAAACATACGGATTTGATTAAGGTACTTAAGAACAGAAAGGTGGACACTTCATCATGTAATTTAGGCAAGGTACATCAAAGCACACATAGGCTCGTAGTTTCACAGTGTTAACAATTGCACTCAAAGAAGGTCCGACAAGAAAGCTTATAACACTCTTGATTTCAAGGATCAAGCCGTGTACGAGTTCATAATAGTCAAGTTTTTGTTCAAAGCATAACTGCACAGAAGCCAATTAAGGACTCAACAAAACTAATATGAGTCTAAACGATGCTCTTTTCCTGCTGCTCCAGGACTCAAGAATCCTTATACAAGACTCACTTCATTGTCCCTTTCATTTATATTAAATAAATAAACAAGTTTTTTTAACTGAAAGTAAAGAGCGACATTAAAACTTAAAACGAACAGAAATTATTCCGTATATGAAAGGGGCTGTCCCCTCCTCAACGCATCGCTCTTTACGCTAAAGCTTTTTATCGTTTTAAAAAATGAAGTTGTGAGACAGAGTCAAACTCTGTTGTAATATAGAGTTATCAGCCCTTTTTTTAATAGGGGTTATCAGCCCTACTCATGTTAATATCTGCTCGTTTTGTGTTTAATGTTTTGAGTTAGGCCTAATTCCTTGTGTTTCTCTGCGCGAGCGACTTTTTGCCTTGGACAATGAACTGGTGGTGCTATGATTTATTTCTAAGTATTTAACTGCCTGTTTGGCAAAACTTAGGCCTACTGACAATTGCTAGGCAATCTGTGAATTGCAGTTTTTAATTTTATCTTTTCTTGATTTTTACCATATACTGTTTGAAGGGAGGTCATTATTGAGTAGAACTTGAAACAATGTACCTTTAATACGTAAGTGATAGAATTGTAGAAAACTGGAGCTTTGATAATGTAAAATACCACGACTTCCCATCCCTTTCACAAATAAAATCGATGTGGTCATGTAATCAGGGGGCATTCAAACCTTAGGGAACATCACTCTGTGTAGTCAATATAGACATAAGTCACTATTTCTGTCACTTTTTCTTTTCCTAGGTATGGCTTGTCCATCCCAAGCAAAAGAAGAACAGGGTTGTGGAGGAACATAAAAAAAAAAACAAATTGCAAAAACAGTGGAATTGAAAAATATTGAAATAAAAAAAAATGGGAATAAAATATTAAAATGAATATTAAAAAACACTCATGTAATTATTGACACATATACTGAGTATTCTATATAGTGTTATGACACACTCCAAAGACCTAGGCAATCACACTGATAATCAGATATTGAAACGTTAAGGAAGAAAATATAATTTTAAGTTTGACTACAAAAGCAAAACAATGTACATACAAATCTTACAAGGAGAATGGTATTTTCTGGTATTATTTAAAAAAAAAGATTAGAAATCTTTTTTTGCAACATATTAAAAAAACTTCTTATTTTAACTAATGGGCCCTTCTGCTTCAGGAGTCACTCATAAAAGAGTTGTAACAAGTCAAACTTTAGCGTAAAGAACGAGTTATTGAATTTGGGGTACCCCCTTTTGGTTTTTGGTATTGCCGTGGCCTCCAATATCCTACTCATAATTCGAAAATCCTTTGATTTTCAGCTTTTTGCCTTCTAGCAGAGTTTTGCCTTCTCAGTTGATACCATATACTATCTTTATAAATGAGCAATAATTGTTTATATATTTATGTATATAAATATGTATTTTTCCTCGAAAACGGCTCCATATTTTTTCGTGAAAATTGGTACCTTGGTATTATATTCTTGCATAAAAAAAAACGATCTATATAGATCAGAAGTCTGAGAAAATTTGTAAAGAGCCTTCATTTTGGAAATAAGGTTAATGTGATTGACGTCATTTTTCTATATAGTCGAAAGTGATTGGAAGGCTTGACATTTTCAAACAGTTCGTGGTAATGACCCGTCTCAATGGTAACCAAAACTCTAGAAAACGGAATTTTGATACCAGTAGATACATCAAAAGACTCAGATTTTAATGTTTATTTCAAATATATAAGTTTCATCAAGTTTAGTCCTACCCATCAAAAGTTACGCACCTGAGAAAATTTGGCTGATTTTCGAAAAAAGGGGGAAAGACCCCCTAAAAGTCATGGAAACTTAATGAAAATCACACCATCTGATTCAGCGTATCAGAAAACCCTACTGCAGATTTTGCATTTTTTGCCAGAAGAAAGATCACGGATACGTGTTTATTTTTTTTTTTCCAGAGGTGATTGTATCGACCCAGTGGTCGTAGAATATCGTGGGGGGGCTCATTGGAATAGAAATTAAAAGTTCTAGTGCCCTTTTAAGTGACCAAAAAAAATGGAGGGCAACTAGGCCCCCTCCCACGCTCATTGTTTTCCCAAAGTCACCCGATCAAAATTTTGAGATAGCCATTTCGTTCAGCATGGTCGAAAATATGATAACTATGTCTTTTAGGATGACTTAATCCCCCGAAATTCCCTGGGGGAGGGCTGAAAGTTATGAACTTGACCCAATGTTAACATATAGTATTGGTTATTGGGAAGTATACAGATGTTTTCAGGGGGGATTTTTTTCTGGTAGTGAGGGGGGGGGGGGTTGCGTGTCGGGGTTTATGTGGGAGGATGTTTTCATGAAGTAAGTTTTCATAGGGGAAGAGACATTGCTATGAAGGGGGTGCCGGATTTCCCAGCATTATTTTTAAAAAAAAGATTAGAAATTAGATTAAAAAAAACAAGTTTTTCAACTGAAATTAAGGAGCAACATCAAAACTTAAAACGAACAGAAAATATTACGTATATGATTGGGTTCACCCCCTAGTCAATACCTCCCTCTTTAACCCAAAGATTTTTTTTGTACTTTCATAAGAGCTATATATTCTAATTAACGGCCTTTGTGATTAGGGGTCATTTTTAAAGAATTGGAACAAAATTCGAACTTTAGCTTAAAGAGCAAGGTATTGGCTAGGAGGAAAATCTTCTAATATACGAATTAAAAAAATTTGAATATAGAAGTTCGTTACGTAAGTTAATTCACAAGTTACGTATATTTATTACTAATAAAAACGTTCTTAATTTTTTACGAAAATTATACAAGTTTCGAGAATGCCATTTAACCAAATAGAAGTAAAATTAATATTCAAATTTTGTTTTAATTACTCATGTACGGTGAGCCAAAATCAAAACCTTCATTAATTCAAAAACGTTCAAAAATTAAATTAAAAAAAAACCAGTTTTTTTTTAACTGAAAGTAAGTGACGACGTTAAAACTTAAAACGAACAGAAATTATTCCGAATATGAAAGAGGCTGTCCCCTCCTCAACGCCTCGCTCTTTACGCTAAAATTTGACTTCTTCACAATTCTATTCTTTTTAAACAATAAAAACTTTAGCGTAAAGAGCGAGGCGTTGAGGAGGGGACAGCCCCTTTCATATACGGAATAATTTCTGTTCGTTTTAATTTTTAACGTCGGTCCTTAATTTCAGTTAAAAAAAACTTGTTTTTTTTTATTTAATTATAGTAAAGATCGATATGGGTATAATGTATTATTTTGTTGTTGTTTAGACCAGGGCACTTCGTATCGAAGGAGTTGTCATAGTAAGTTCGAAAAGGTCTCTTTCAATTGAAAATAGAAAGGGCTGATGCCCTTTTTAATAGTGGAAAGTGATTGGAGGGCAACTAATCCCCCTCCGACGCCCATCCTCCCATTTGTCCATTATGTTTAAAAACTAAATGTTGCCTTAAGATTAAATCAAAATGCACTGTCTTAATGCTAATTCCCAATTAGGCATCTCATCAGTATCCCAAGAACAACTGAGGGTATTATATTAAAACTTTCTGGGCTATTTCTGCTCTTAAAATTTAACCAAATCAAAATAGCGTAGGTGTATCCAAGCTATCAAAGAAAGTAAACAGATTTTTTTGCGAATGGTATCAAGTTTTCCATTTCAGGTCAACTAGAGGAAGTATGAAACTAAATTAAACACTACTTTTTGTGTCCAGATTTTTAAAAGGGTGTATGTTGTTAAAAATTGCTGAAAATTTTTCTCCAGCATACAAATAACAGGCCAAACTATAAAGTCTTAAAAAATAACGAAAATATTTAAAGTATTATTTTCTTTTTCCCTGAAAAGACTATGTCAATATAAAACGAACAAAAAATAATAAAAAAAAATCTTTTCCACAAAATTAGTTTTTTAAAGAAAAATAAAGAACTCCATTAAACAAAAAATGAGCAAAAATAAAATAAAATAATCTACCAAGCGTGAAACTACCACAAATCAGCATTGATAAATAAATGAAACCCATACATTCCATTATCTAAATAACCTAATTGCTTTATTTTTCCATTAAGAATCAATATACTGCCCATGTTATTGCTTGCAATTTATGTATATGATCATAGGTGAACACATATTAAATCCCTAAAGGGGAGGGGATAAAATCCTTAAAAGAGTGCAGTGTTCGAACAGTGTTTCAATTTTTCCAATGAGTGAGTGAGGGACCCTTCAGATCAATCATAGGGAGAGCTATCCCCCTTCCCCGACAGTTGAGCTTAAAGGATATTTTGAAGTATATATCAGTATGGTCTTACAGGGGTGGATCTAGAGCAAAATCTAGGGGGAGGGGAGAGGACAACGTGTAAAGGGCACCAATAAGAAAAATCTTAAAAGGGGGGCGATGTGACAAGGGCACCAATAATTGACTGAATTTACTTTTTTTTAAAGAGTGAAAAACAAAAAAAGGATTGAGGGCGCCAGAAAAAATCTTAGGGGCCAGTGGTCTCCATAGCCCCTCCCCCTGGAACCACCAGAGCCTATTCAGGATATTCCAGTATTTTGAAAGACAACAACATTATTGGGAGGGTTGTCTTAACATCTTTGGGGCATAAGTACCTGGGCATGAGTTGTAGGACTACTGGTTCCATTTATTTTTGCATTTCTGGCTGGGCTTCTTCCACTAGGCACCGGAATCAGACCTGGGGGAGGCTTTGGAACATGTTGAGCGGGTCTAGGTGAAGTTGGTTGGTTTATAGGAGTGCCTGGGTATTTTTGATAAATTGGATATGCAGCCGACAAATTTTCTTGAATCGTGGGCGCTCTACAAGCGCCCACGATACGATTTATAATTTTTTTTTAGATATATAACACGTAACAATTATATTTGTATTTACTTGAAGTGGTAAACTCTTGGCTTATCGCAGCGATCCAGGAACGAGATTAGCTCCAGGAGGGTCTTTCTTCTGTTATGACGCGAGGATAACCAGTCTAAATCCGAGCGTACAACATATTCCCTGAATTTGCTCAGTAGCCACAAGCCGAACTTTATGGTATATAACCGAACGTTTCTTTAACCGACAGCTCGTTTCCTCCATGGTTACAACAAGAGACACTTACATCATCACTTATTTCACGTCGGAAGTCCTTGCTTTTCGCAGTGATCGAGATCCGGCGACATATTTGGCTCCTGGACTGTCTTTCCAGTTGATGACTCGACGATAACTAATCTCAATCCGATTCCTGAATTCACTAAGTGGTCACAACTTCATGATATATAACCGAGTTGTCTTTAACCACCAGCTGGCTTCCTCCACGATCGCAAGACACCTAAAACATTGCTTAGTACAAGTTTCACGTTGCAAGCCCTTACAGCGATCGAGATCCGACGGCATGTTTGGCTACAGGACGGTCTTTCCACATTTGATGGTCGATATACAACCAGTCTCAATTCCAGCTTCTATTATATTTCCTGAATTCGTCAAGCGGCTAAAACTCATACTTGATGGCATATACCCAGGTTTTTCTTTGACCGTCACAGCTAGCTTCCTCAACCGTGCAAGCCCTTGTTTCTGCTAATGAAGTTATGGCTCCTAAAGGGTAGGTTTATATTTGATGGCTCGACAGTTAAAAACCAGTTTTGATCCCCCAAGGACTGGAATCAAGACTTTCCAAATAAATTTTGGCCAATCATTTGTCAATGAAAATAATCCCATGACGTTTTACGACGTGAATCTGAAGCCAAGCGAGTATTTATGCTCATACAAACAATCAGTAGGCTTAATTACAAACTAGACAAATTTCTTCACACGTAATTTTGGTAAGGTTACATTTTTTGTATCGCGGCTTGGGTACAGAGGTGAAACTTCCAGGAATTTTTTCGGGAGAGGGAGGGGTTTGATGGCTTCATATTTCATGTTGGGGTGAAGAAGGCAGAATATTCTTCCTCTGATCTTCAAAAAAAAAATTACTCTACGAGTCTTATTCTTTTTCATATTTTTTTTTTTTATTTTATATACTGAGGAGGCATCTAGTTTTGTCAAAGAGTGCAGCGGGAGTCGTAGCTGCATATTCTTGTAGCTTCTATGTTTATGGGTCTCAACGCGGGGTTTACCACAGAGCAGTGTATTTCAAGTTTATTCATTTATTTAGGTACTTATTCAGTTACCGGGCAACACGCGAGAATTGTATCGCGAACATCAGATAAGATAACCGGCTAGTCTCCAATGTGTAGTGGTTTCTGTTGCCTTGTGAGGTATTGCTGACTCCGTGAGAAATGCTTAAACTTTAGTTTTTTGAGGTTGTAGGGGCCAAAAAAGTTACCTAGGTTCTGTTAGGATACGTATTTATTATAGGCTATGGTCTAGCCCCCCTCCCCCCTAATGCGCAAATATATAGCCCAAAATTGTTTCTAAACTATTATATTTTTATCATACTTTGTTTTATTTCATTAGCATTAACCAAACTTCACTTCTCGCGTGTTGCCCGGTAACTAAATAAGTACCTTTATTTATTTTATATGTTTTATTTATTTATATGTTTACGTATTTTCATTTTCATTTATTTTCATATTTATATTTATATTTTTATTATATAATATTTGTATTTATTTATTTTATATTTATTTATTCTATATATTTAATTTGTTTATTTTATATATTTATTTTATCTAATTTTTTTTATTTATTCCCATTATTTATTAATTAAGCTCGATTAAAAAAATCGATCTGAATTCAATGATGCTATTTCAGCTATAAACTATCATCAGATTCTTAATTAAGTTAAAATTCAGGAGAGTTCATCCTCTTAGAAAACATTCATTCTTCTATAATAATTGGGTATGTCTGTACACTTTAGAGAAAAACCGTTTATTTTTACATTTAAATACACCAAAGGTATGTAATACAGATATAAATGCAACCAACTCACCTGACACAGCCATGCTAGCTCAGTCAGTAGGGTGATTGACATGATTCTTAACCAAGGGGTTGTTTACTTAAAGGGTGGTTAATTTTTAGGGGGTTGTTTTTGCTGGACACTTGTTTCTCACCATGTTGTTTTCTGGTGGTAATAAGGTTCAAATCCCGAGAATGCATTCTTTTATATAAAAGTTACATTTACAGATTGAAAAATCAATATTAGACTCAAATACACATACAAATGGATAAAGAATTTGATTAAAGGCGGGGGAGGGATCAGGACCGGATTTAATAGGTGCGGAGCCCGATTGGACTTTTTGCGGTGCCTTCTGTATATATTAAATATTTAAATAAAATATGCCCATACAGAAGTTTAGGTACGTAATGTAAAATAGCTCTAATGTAGGACTATCCCAATTAAATTCAAAAAATTTGACATGATCTTTTACGGGTATCAGTTTTCTATATTATCACATATATATTATATAATAATAAACACATTAATAAATCTCATTCAAAAATTCAAAATTAAAATAAATATATTTCTAATTACTTGAATCTCATAATTCTTCCCATAATTTGTCCAAAACAATTTGCTTTGGATTTCAAAAGCTTTTTTTGTTCATTTTGATGGTAACGCGGGGCCCAATCGCTCCATTCGCCCTTTATCCGGCCCTGGGATGGATCTTTCCTTTCGGTAACGAGTGATTTCTGAAGACCAATGGTAAAAACATTGGGAGAGAGGGGCATTCTGCTTCCCCTTACCTGACTGACACCTGTAGCGATGATTACTGCTGATCAGTATGTTTTCTGTTTACAATATTTGTGTTTATAGCTTGTTTAGATCATTTAAGTGCTCGATGATAAAGCAGATTGGGACGTTCCACTTTCCTTTACCTGGCAAACGTTTTATATTTACTGTTTTTAGATAATTTCATTTGTAAAAGGCAAACATATTGAGGGAGGGGCGTCCCACTTCCCCGTGCGAAATATTGCTAATGATTATCAGAGTTATGACGTATGTTTCGCATTTAATGTTATAAGAAGAAAAACTTTACCCTGACACTCTTGGCTGCTGACTAGTTCCATTTCGGAGTAGCGTTGGAAGTAAAAGGTTCACGTATCCTCCTTGAGCTGCCTGCAAAAATTGTTTTATTACTTTAGGTAAGTTAGATTAGATATAATTAACTATGAAGAGTTCAAACAGAAAAGAACAAAACGAGGCACTTACGCATTATAGCGACCACACCAAAGATGTGAAGTTAGGTGAATCCTAATGAAATTTACACAAATATGAGGAAAATATATTACTTTAGTAACAAAATTATGGAAAACACAACAGAGAATTATGGAATGCAGGCCGCCCAGAACGCATTATATTAAATACCCAACCACCTCTATATATTAAACATTTAATTAAAATATACCTGCATAGTTACCGTATATCTCGCTCAGGCTAGATTTTTCTCGAAAACAACTCCATATTTTTTCGTGAAAATTGGTACCTTGGTATCATATTCTTGGATAAAAAAACGCTCTATATAGGTCAGAAGTCTGAGAAAATTTGTAAAGAGCCTTAATTTTGGAAATAAGGTTAACATGATTGACGTCATTTTTCTATATAGCCGAAAGTGATTGGAAGGCTTGACATTTTCAAACAGTTCGTGGTAATGACCCGGCTCAATGGTAACCAAAACTCTATAAAACGGAATTTTGATACCAGTAGATACATCAAAAGAATCAGATTTTAATGTTTATTTCAAATATATAAGTTTCATCAGGTTTAGTCCTACCCATCAAAAGTTACACTCCTGAGAAAATTTGACTGATTTTCGAAAAAAGGGGGAAAGACCCCCTAAAAGTCATGGAAACTTAACGAAAATCAAACCATCAGATTCAGCGTATCAGAAAACCCTACTGCAGATTTTGCATTTTTTGCCAGAAGAAAGATTACGGATACGTGTTTATTTGTTTTTTTTTTTGTTTTTTTTCCAGAGGTGATTGTATCGACCCAGTGGTCGTAGAATATCGTGGGAGGGCTCATTGGAATGGAAATTGAAAGTTCTAGTGCCCTATTTAAGTGCCCAAAAAAATGTAGGGCAACTAGGCCCCCTCCCACGCTCATTGTTTTCCCAAAGTCACCCATCATATTCAGAGTATCAGAGAACCCTACTGCAGAGGTTTCAAGCTCCCATCTACAAAAATGTGGAATTTTTCATTTTTTGCCAGAAGAAAGATCACGGATACGTGTTTATTTGTTGTTTTTTTTCCAGAGGTGATTGTATCGACCCAATTGAACAGTGGGAACATGCTATTTCATTGCTAGACTGTGATAGTCCATGGCAGTTCAATCCACCGTGGCACTCAATGGCTGGCACATGTTACCCTCTGGCAAAAACTATTGTTCCTAAGGTATCTGCCGACATTTTCTTGGTAAAAATGATGCTTCCAAGTGTATTTTTGAAGTTTTGTGTTTAAAAAGTATGATTTAGGATGTTTAGTTGTGCTCTTTCGTGGTATAGCTTGCCCGTATCACCTTTGTTGGTGTTTCAAAGAGAATTTTGGAAAAAGTTGCTTAATTTGCTGTTTCTTGGTTTAGCTCGTCAGTGTTAGCTTTGTTGGTGTTTCCAAGTGTATTTTGGAAGTTTTTTGTTTGAAACGTAAGATTTAGGATGTTTAGTTTCGCTGCTTCGTGGTTTAGCTTGTCTGTGTTAGCTTTGTTGGTGATTCCAAGTGTTTTAAGTTTTTTGTTTGAAACGTCTTTCAAGCATTCAACCCGGTCTGAAATACGGTAGTGGCCATGGGGTAGTACACTTACACCATTCTCGAGCACAAAGACTTTGTCGGATATGGCCGACATTGCATTCTTTTCCACTCTTACAGCATAATTTTTATACTGTAGAGAGCGAATTGCAAGCACTTGTGCTCTCGGCACTAGGCTACTTTCTACACAGTCTCTGTACACACTCATGTTGAAATTGTTCTTTACAAAATGTGTAGGCACCCCTTTACACGCCTGCTTTACATCCCTATTATGAGTTTCTACGCAATATACTTTAGGACCCGGGAACACCCCCTTGGATACCAAATCACTCCCCGTCTCTGATTTTAACATTAGTAGTTGGTTGGGGGCTTGACTTTTCACCAACTCGGGGTAGAGGGACGGATTCAAGTTGGTGAAATCCATCCGCGAGCTGATGTTTTCCCCATTTTCTAAATCCCTCAATAAATCCCTGGTTTTTACCTTTAACAGCAGAGAATCTGTATCCCCATAGTAAACTTGAACCTCCCCCTCCCTTGGCCATTGCACCTTGCACACATTGTAAAAAAACGACAACATGAGCTTTTTGGAAATTTCAAGTACTGAACTACCTCCTGCCATATTCTTTTTCAGTACCACATTTTTCTTTTTTCTGTGTAGAAGAACCATGCCCGCTTCTATGCTCGTGAACGTTGTAAAATTGGGGTCAGTAATAATTCTTGAACACTCTTGAGGGTCAGTCACGACGTCGCAACGAGATCTGTTCCGTACGCTTTCACACATTTTACCAAACGCTGAATTTAGAATGAGTTTGTACATTTCCTTCTCTACCTTGGAGTTTGCCCTAGAGCGTTTAACAACAAAAGTGTCGATAAACGTTTTCAAATAAGGTTTCTGATTGAACTGCAGGACCCTATGTATTTTTGTGATCTTGAAACCATTGTTCACCATCCAGTGCAAAAGCACATGGTGAACAACGATATTCTCCTTAGGGTCCAAATCAGCAATCAGTTTTTGCTTAGAGGGGGTCCAGTGCATCCCTATATCCTCAACCAATGATCGATTGTAGGGGCTCAGTGAGTCCCTGCTCACGGGTTGATTGATACAGGGAGAAACAAAATCTCTGACTGAATCGTGAAGCGCCAGAGGAATGTGCCTGTCAATTTCAAAGAACCATCCTTGTGGCCCATTGTCCTCGACGGTGGTAATGTCGGGGAACTCACAAAGATTCTCAAGCCATTGATAGTTCCCACACGGCAAAGAGTAGTGAGACATTGCCGAGGGGTACAATGAGTTCATGTCCAAGAACACTGCATTTGACATTACACCGGTGCTGTTTTGTCCGCTTGGATCGGTTTTCAAGACGCAATCCCCATGAAAAACATACCCACCCCTCATTGATCTTTCTACAAAAGGTGTTGATCTACATCAGCTATCAAGCCTTTTTCCTCCCTACTAATTTTTAAAATCAAGTCCATCACCAAATGTGGTGTGAAAAAATAATATCCTATATCTAGTCCAAACTCTGAATAGATTTGGTCTGTGTTCTTGCGGACAATATCTAACAGAGTCAAAACGTCACTGGCCAAGTACAGTCTACAATAATCCCACCCATTTTTACAATTCCCCTTAGCCCACACCTTCTTTGCAAATTCATATTCCTCGGCTGTGCATTCACTGTTGGTGAGTGAATTATAGAAAGCTTCAATTGGAGGTACTTTCACCTCGCTTAAGCGAGCGCCAGAACAGTAATAGTCGTATGCATATACACCTTTACAGGTCAATAGGTCATACATTTCACTGTCTGGAAGGTGCTGTTTAAGCAAATGAAAACTATCAAAATTGTCACTTTTCTGCACTTGAATCAATTGACTCAATGCCTTGGGAAAAAAACTAAAAGAATCTGAAAACCTGATTTTATTCCAGGATGTATACCCATTATCTACTACCTGCCATTTCAACTCGAGAAGCACTAGCTTCTCTGCTGATTTGGGAATGATGTTATAGGTAAACGAATTATTTACCCATGGACTATCTACTCCCCCTCCCTCCCTGTGCATACGTGCCAGTGCCAGTAAAATAAATTTTAAATCATAATTCCAATTATGAATAAAAACTGGAATAAAAAACTGCTGGCTAACATTTAAGTTGCATGATTGATGTGCTACCCCTCTAAAATTACTACCCCCAGAGGATATTTCCTGCCACAAGTGATTTTGGTCTCTGACTTTCCCCTTCCCCCCTCTTTTCCCTCTAGTCCCTTTACCCTTATCCCCCTCTTCAAACTCCCCGTTAGAAACCCAGCATATTTTTTTTATTTTTAATCACGAGACGATCCTCTGCAGACATTACCATTGGATAATGTGTATTTCTCAAACGAGAAATAGCGCCATTAGCGGTGCCAATTAATTTAGTCAGTGCCTTGACCATGCACTCTCCCTCATCCAACGTTTCAACTATTTCTAACTGCTGCATAGTGTTAGAACTGTCTCTTTGCGCGTGGGTGTAGGAGACTGCAATAGCTTCATGTTCTTTGATTCGATTTGGAAATCGAAGATCGTTCACTTCCACTAACTTTGCTTCACAATCTAAAGAGATTTTATTGCTCTGGAGGAGGGTGTTTTGAAAATTTTTAAAACGTAAAATTTCCCTATCCCCTGAAACCGTTTCCACTGACTGGTAGCCATGCCGTCTACAATGTTTCATATGATCCCGTAGTTTTAAATCGCTACAAAATCGAGACAGGCATGTTGGACAGTAGAAACATAACCCCCGCTCCTTTTTACCCTCCCCCAGAACTATATTAATGTCTGTAATTGGGTTGAAATGGCCAATTGCATTGGGTTCACTAGGTGGTGTGTACAACAACCATACCCAGTATTTCACCAATTCAATCGACGGGCCTCTTGTAAAAAAAAACATTCACGAGGCAAAGGTACTCAAGTCAGCGGCTTATGTAGACGACACAACTTTCTTAGCGAATGGATCTCAAGATGTACTGGAAGTAGCTCGAGCCTTGAGATGGTATGAACAACATTATAAGGTAAAGATCCACAAGAAAAAGAGCAACATGCTACCTCTAAGTGATGATGAAAAATGGAAAAAGAGCTTGGAAAATTTTTCTTGGTTACCAGTCGTGACGTCGACGAAAATACTTGGAGTTAATATTAGCACAGAAGGAAACATGTGGCAGAAGGCATGGTCTAAGAAAGTAGCAGAAATTCAGCACATGCTAAATGGCAATGAAAAAAATCGGTTTTTGACAGTATTCCAAAGGAGGAAATCATTCTATTTTAACAAGAGAGTGGCTAATAAAAGCACTGAATGAAGAAGATTTTCCAAATACAAAGATCCCATTGTATACACGAAACATTTTTAAAGTTATACAACAGGCAAAAGAAACTAGCCTGTTAGAAGTAGAGGAAAAAATGAAAAAAGGTGAAATTGAAAATTTGCTGAAATTGACAGAAAATGAACCAATTTATCATGTAAAGGAAAAAGAACCTTTTATAAATTTTGAAACAGATTTAGTAACCTCCACGCCTTCCTCATGGAAACAAGGGTGAGAGAAGTTATGTTTATGATAATACATAGGATTATGCCGTATAGAGATAGAATTGTGCGTTTTATTAGAAATGAAAACCCAAGGTGTCACTTCTGTTTAGAGGTGGTACTAGATGGACTATCTCATGAATTTTTGGAGTGTGAGAAAAATGAAAATATTTTAATTTTGTTTTTGAGATAGTAAGAAATTTAGGTGTGAGTATAGAAAGTGAGGAGGATAAAAAAGGATTATAAAGTTAGATATAAGGGAAAAAATGGAGGATAAAAAGAAAAATATGGTGTGTTTTATAGTAGGAAATTTATGCCGGTATTTATGGAGTAGAAGAAAAGGGAAGGAAAAAATAAAAATCGATATTTTTAAAAAGTTTTTGGATAAAGAAGTAGATTTTTTGAGAATAAGGAATAGATTTGAGAAATATTTTGAAATGAATATTTATTAAAATATGTTTTATATATTTAATTTTTTTTTTGGAATTTGAGCAGTTGAAAAGGGCTATTAGAAAATGAAAAAATAATTGAAAAAAATAAAAATGAAAAACTTTGTCTAAGTGTTGAGTGTATGTTTGTTTAAGATGATGTTCAGACAAAGTTTTTTATTTGGGCGTTTTTGAGGTAACAGAGAGAGGAAATTGGGAGGATGGGATTATAAGGTAAACAGAGTAATTTTGGAGGCAAAATAAAGTATTTTTTTTAGTTTGATAGTTGGTGCCACCGTGGAAGGGATTCCCTATACCGGAAGGGCACCCTGCAAATTGGCTAGGCAGATGTTGTATTAATGTTGGTTAATTGGTCGTAGAATGCCCCCAAATGAAATCTGTAATGTATTAACTTCTCAAATTTATAGTTTGATTGTTATGATAATGTAAAGTAAAAAAAATTTGTAGGTTTTTTTTATTTTTTTTCGTGTAGGTGGTACATAAATGTAGTTAATAGTTTAGGAAATAAAGAAGTTAGTTTCACTGAGAGGAGAGGAGGTGGGATTTAAAAAAAAAGTTGCAGTGTAGACAACTATTGTATTTAAAATTGAGTTTGAGAGTTGAAAGTCAGGAAATGATTTAAATTGGATATTACCCTCCCCCACCTCCTCCTCTTGTATATTATCACCACCCCTTCCCATGACTCTATTATTGAACAATGTGGGGGAAGGGGTGGTGATAATATACAAGAGGAGGAGGTGGGGGAGGGTAATATCCAATTTAAATCATTTCCTGACTTTCAACTCTCAAACTCAATTTTAAATACAATAGTTGTCTACACTGCAACTTTTTTTTT
>JAQQPU010018519.1:0-13036 GCA_029168905.1 Artemia sp. Kazakhstan ARC1039
CCCCTATCCCCCTGGATAGGGCCTTGCTTACAAGTATCAAATAACAAACAAACATCTTCTAACTTCTATTGAACCTAAATTGTGGTTAGTTAAATCCAATATGTCTCTCTACAGACATTTTCCTACCAAAAAGTTCAGAACTTAAAAAGTCCCGATTTTCTGGCTTTTTCACGTGATAATAATGATAATTATTTTTACTACCCACTAGAAGCATAAAGATATTACACTAGAGTACAAACAAAAACAACAACATAACTAGCCTAGATATACAAAATAATTCACACAATTGCATTGATTAACTGTGATTCAGATAAAGCGAATTACGAAAAGCCGATGCAGTGGCTTGGGTCAGCTATCCCATGTCTGTCGGTAATTCTGTGGCGTTTTGCAAAAACGACCCAAGTCCACTTTTTTCCGAAAATAAGTCAAGCATATGGTTCAAAAGATCTCAAAGAGATCTATCTATTGGTCTATTCAAAATCGGCTTATCTTTAATTCTGACCGACTTATAAATTGTTCCAAAAGGGTGTAAAAAAGAGTGCAAGCCCCTTATCTTCTAAGTAATGAACAGTTCTGCAATTTTGACATTTCCAGCGAATTCCAATCAAAAAGTTAACTAGGGATCAGTCTTTAAAGTTTCTTAAATTCTGATTTATGAGAAAGATCTCTTTCATTGTGCGTTTTTATTTCCATTTTGCTCACCTGTAAAATTAGGAACAGTGGACTTAGGCCCTTGCAAAACGTCCCAGAATTATCCAATTGGAAGGTCAAATTGAAATTTCTAGCAAAAACTTCGCGTGCTTGTAAAAAACACTAAGAAACATTTGTTTTGTTATCCTTGTCCATAAACAGACTTCAAAAAGGTACTTAAGACATGTATGAAATCACAACGTGTTATAAAGGCAGGCCAACACAGCACGGTTATAGAGAGCCTTAACACTTATAAGCGTTCCATATGCGCTTCTAATCTTAGATTTTAAATGTTCAAGAAGTTCAGCACGAGTACTTTTCAAATAACACATAGTAGGCACAAAATCAATAGCATTTTCACCTAGCACAAGACTTGGCGGCCGATTATCATACCTAAACCTCAATTAATAACGCCTACTCATAATTATACCTTATTATGCTAATATTATTATATAAATAAATATTATTAAAAATATTAATGTAATATATATCTCCTTTATTATGTAACATATATAGTAGAACATAATATAGTATTAACACTAATTATATTACTAATAAATATTATTATATAATAGGTTTACTAGAAAATCTTGCAACTTAGCCCTTACTCATTGAACTCTCAAGCATATTCTTCGCTCAAAATTTTATGATTTTCTTCTATTTGAGATAACAACCTACCCAAATTTAAAATGTCGTCCGCATAACGATAAATTCAAACTACGGAAAATAAGTTTATTAACACTTTCTCTTGTGCAGGTACAACGCTATTGTGCAGATACACAATCTCCACCGAAATCTCCACCGGAGAGAGTCACTGTGTTTGTGAACGAGGATCAATCATGTTGGCAGTCCTTCCATTTGGGGACCACCAAGTGATTTTGCTCTTTCGCCGGTGTTTGAACATTGTGGTGTTTGTAATACAAAGGTCGTTGTCTAGACAAAATTCAATAAGTCACTCTCTGCTGTTGATCTGTCCGATTCCAAATTTGCCCATGATATCTTCATTTCCGCTGTTGTCGTTTCCCAAGATGGCATTGAATACTCCAAGGACTATAACGAAGTCTTTCTTTGGAATGGTGTCGAAAAGACTCTGAAGCTGAGAGCAAAATTCTTCAGACTCCCCATCCAACCTTCACGAATCAGGGGCGTAAACCTGCACTAGAGAGAGGATGCTGAACTTGTTTTTGAGTCGGATCATCATCAATCTTTCCAAGACAGACACCACTGACACTAGAGATTTTCTTGCTGTTTTAGTCAGCAAAAAGTCAACTCCTTGCCTGTGTATTCCATCTTTCCTGCCAGAGAGAATGAGGGTTGAGTCTCCTATCTGTTCTTCGCTGTTACCCGGTAGATGCGTCTCTGAGAGACCAATGATATCCCACTCGTATCGGTTTACTTGGGGGAGCATGTTTTCCTTTCCTTGTTTTGCAAGTGTCCGGAGGTTTAATGTTCCGATTCTGGTTGTAAGTCTTGTACATAAAATTGGTCTATCATCAGTTTGAGATGGATTTGTCAAAAATTCTCTAGATTTGTTTCCAACACTGTTGGCTGTCAATACATCGATTTCCCCGAATGCGATAATTTATCCGTCGATTTACACGAACGCGGTAGCTTGTACGTCGGTTTCCCCGGACGTGATAATTTGTTCGTCGGTTTCCTCGGATGCGGTAGCCCTAGTTCGTAATCTCAGTAAATGCCTATAATAATTTATAAAGAGGAGAAGTTTCTTGGCTTACTTCCGAAGCAACGGCAGGCCAATCGTCTTTGCTTCTAGCAAGGACCGTTGCCACTCTTATATGTGCCTTCCGCCCTTCCACAGTTGTCCTCCTAAAGAGGATCCTCTTATGATGGTGTCCTACAGTACCATGCAATTTAATACATTGCTGGGGGAAGGTTTGCAGCTGACGGGACGTGTCCACACCCTGGTGGGCCAAGCTCTGTCTGCATCAGAAGGGCCTTCTTCCTCTTCCACTTGTATTGATGGCCTCCGGGTGAAGGTGCCCTGGTTTCAATTTATGGACCCCCAGGGGCTAGGTCTCCCCTTGGTCTGCGCCTCTGATCATTGGAGGTGCCCTAAATCTGTAGGGTGTTTCCCTATCCGCCTCCTGGGGACTTGCTGAGTGGCCTGAGGGAGGTCCCAACTGAGAATATGACTCAGCTAAAAAAAAGCGTACTCTAGTTTCATTGGTTGATGTCTGTTATGTGTTTTCGTCAGTCTATCATATTATTTCTGGCCCTATAAAACCTGATTGGTATTTTGCGTTTAACGTCAAGCTATAAACCAGTAAAAAGAACGAAATGTCTAATTACTGTTTTCTATGCCATGAAACAGTGCTCGAAGAGTCTTCTGACGGTTTTTATTTACTGGGCGTAACTGCCAAGACTTAATTTGCTATAACTCCACGGTAAAAAGTGTACCTTTATCTCATTGGTCTATGTCTGCGATGTATCTTCGTGAGCAAACCACATTATCTTTTAAGGAAATGCAGTTTCTGGAGTGGTAAATAATCCTGTCTTTTATAAGCCTGATTAGTTTTCTTTCTAAAATTTTAATCCATTTTTGGTCTTAATAAAACCAAAAGTTAAATTCCCCCTATTTGTTTGACTGTATAAAATTTAAAGCCAATTAAAAGAAAGAAAAGTTTCCAAGTCAACATTTACAATGTGACCCGATATTTCTCATGAGTTCAAGCTTTTGTACCATTTTTAATTCAAGCATTAAAAATCAAAACACTCTCTAAGGTGTGTTTTATATATGGGGAGTGTATTTTACACAATAACGCATTTTGGGCGTCGGAAGTGTTTTATTCCTTTTGATCTAGCACATGAACTAGCTTGACTTATCTAATTGGTGCAATGCAAAATTTGAAAATGCTTCTTTTCCTAGCTCTGTTTGGGTGAATTGGCTGGGAATTTCATTTGCTGGCTGGGAATAGAGCGGTTAAGTGGTTTCAAGTATTTCAATGCACATGGAACAGGAATTTTATAACTTTTTTGGTGTGTTACAGCCAGGGCTGTGGAGCGGGAATCGTGGAGTAAGAGTTTTAGTAAACTTTGGCTGAATGGAGTCGGAATTGGAGTCGGTATATTGAAAATGTCGGAAGTCGGAATCGGTTATAATTATAACATCTAGTTAAATGAAGTTTTAAAACAGGGCTGTAGAGGGGAAACGTGGAGTCGGAGTTTTAGTGAAATTTTGCTGAATAGAGTTGAAGTCGGAGTTGGAATCGGCACATTGAAAATGTCAGCAAAAATATCGGAGTTGGAGTCGGTTATAATTATAAAATATAGTTAAAAGAAGCTTTACAACAGGGCTGTGGAGTCAGAATTTTAGTAAATATTTGATGAATAGAGTCGGAGTCTGAGTTGGAGTCGGTATATTGAAAATTTCTGGAGTCGGAGTTGATGATAATTTATAACAGACTCCACAGTCCTGGTTACAAGAGCGACTTCAGATAGTTCTGTTCCACATAGAAACAGACAGGATACTCTTACAGAATCTTCTGGCATAAAACATTTTTCGATCTTTTACTGGCTTGAAATTTCATACAGAAGGACCAATCAGATGGAAGTATTTGTTCCCTATACTAGCTGCTTTACCATACTCCCTCTGACTTTTCTGCGACAACTCCTTCTTTAAGAAGTGGCTTGGGAAAACAAATATAAATGCACGGAAGCCACTTAGCTGTTAGGTAGCTCTACCGTGCTGTCTAAGGCTCTCTTATCTATTTATTTTATTATCCAAAGTGGGTTGGAATTTATTTTTGTAGTAGAAGACAATTCATTTTTGAGTCCACTGAAATGAAGAGACATTTTGGAAATACTTTATTGAATTGGAATATTTGAGGATGTATTCAAGTTATTTCTAGTTATTCATAAAAAAGAAATATCTATTATGATCTTCTTGATTCCTGACAACGTGCAGATGGATGACGCAGCAGGAATATTTCACTGGTGCAAATTGGGGAGGGGGAAGGGGTGTATATTTAAAATATCTCCTTCCACCTGTGTTTTGAAAATTATTTTTTTTCTTTGTAAAAAAAGTCTTTTTCTTTTATTGTATAGAATTCTATTTGACGGTCTTCAATTATACATGCAACATATACCTGCCACTAAGTTTCATAAATAAAAATTTGATCGAGGCAGTTTTTGAGCTTAAGGAATGCAGATGGAGAGTTTCGCTAGTTTACACATATTTTTTCTTCGAAAAAGGAAATTTCCCAGGATAACTTTATGAAACAGCTTAGGTTCTTGTCAAGTCTTTCAAGGGAAATCTCTTTCTCCTCCCTCAAATCAATGGCTCCGCAGAATTATTTCAGCAAAGCTCCCATCGCTATGACGGGCTTAAATTCTAGTTCTGGTGCTTAAAGAGTATGTTATGTAACTGACTTTTCGTTGTTGCAAAACTTAGATTTATAGATCACCCCTTGAAAATAGGCAAGTTCTATCGATTACTCTAAATTACATTCCTCTACTTATTTGCTTCTTAAGCCACGAAGAAATTTCGTTTTTCCCAATACGTAGTACATCATTTCCTCTCATTGTCAGAAGCAGTTCCGAAATAGGACTTATAATATCCAACATTTAGTTGTTGTATCCCGAATAAAAACTTTCCCAGTACGAACAACTGGTCTTTATTCATAGAAAACTGCAATCAGAATACTTAAAATCTAGTCTTTAATTCAACGCTGAAAGTTCCGACGTTGTCCTTTTTAACTGGGAAGGCCCACTTAATGATGAAATTGTACTTGGAAATTCAAAGATCCACCCATCTGACCAAATCGTTTATCCCGGAATGCCAATTGGGAATAAAATTTCTCACACTCGTCATCTCCTAACAGAAACATAAAACGCCGCATATCAGCTCCATATGCTTCTATAATCTCTGCTAAGCTTTATTTTAATCGCCGTTATCTGTGGAAATTAGTGGCGGTTCTCTGTGTCTCTCTGGTGCCCGGGGCGAAATCTTGATTAGCACACCCCCCCGGTCTCCCAAAAGTTTTCCGGCAAAAGTTAAAAATTTTTTTGTTTATTAACCAAATTTTCTATTTATTTAAATCTGATTTTTTATGGTAGGGGGTTACAGGGAAGGATCTTTCCATGGAGGATGTTTCCTTGGGGGAAAGGACTTTTCTATGAAGGGGGCGCCGGATCTCCCAGTATTATTTTTAAAGCGATCAGAAATTAAATAAAAAAACAAGCTTTTTTCAACTGAAATTAAGGAGCAACATTAAAACTTAAAAAGAAAAGAAATTATTACGTATATGAGGGGGCTCGCCCCCATGTGAATACCTTGTTCTTTACGCTAAAGTTTTTTTAGTACTTTCAGAGGAGTTATCTGTTCTAATTAACCGGTCTTTGTGATTCAAGGGTTTGTGATTCGAACAAAATTCGAACTTTAGCGTAAAGGGCGAGGTATTGACTAGGGAGCGAACTCCCTAATATACAAATAAAAAAATACGAATATAAAAGTTCGATACGTAAGTTAATTCGTAAGTTACGTCAGAAAAAAATTCGAGAAAGCCATTTAGCCACAAAAATTAAAATTAATATGCAAATTTCGTTTTAATTATTCATGTACGGTGAGCCAAAATCAAAGCTACATTAATTCAAAAACGTTCAGAAATTGAATAAAAAAAAATTTAAACTTAAAGTAAGGAGCGACATTAAAACTTAAAATGAACAGAAATTATTCCGTATATGAAAGGGGCTGTCCCCTCCTCAACGTCTCGCTCTGTACGCTAAAGTATGACTCTGTTTCGCAACTTAAATTTTTTAAACAATAAAAAACTTTAGCATAAAGAGCGAGGCCTTGAAGAGGGGACAGACCCTTTCATATACGGAATAATTTCTGTTCGTTTTAAGTTTTAATGTTGCTCCTTACTTCAAGTTAAAAAAAAACTTGTTTTTTTATTTAATATTGACAAGGATCGTTATTTACTTACCATTCATTACTATGAAGAATTTGATTTTTTTTTGTTATTCCAACCAAATCATATAGAAAAAATGATTGTGGAAAACTGGAAACGGGTCACTCGGCCCCCTGCCCCCCTGCCGGCGCCCATGACTTCAAGTGTGTTCTTACTGTTCATTCCAACCTCACTTGGAGAGTTCAAGCTAAAAATAACAATAAATTAACTAACCCACAAAACTACCTTAATTTTTTTTGTTATTTCCATATCCTTTTTTATAATGAAAATTGTCTATTTCTATCTATTACATTTAATCGACCATATTTTTGTAAAAAAAAAAAAAATTCTTTTTTGAACGCCCGAATTGCAGAATCGTACAACAACATCGCTTGAAAAGTTCAACATAAAAATAACAATATAATGACTCACAAAACTACCTTAATTTTTTCCTTATTTTCATATCCTTTTTTTGTAATGAAAATTGTCTATTTCTACCAATCACACTTAACGTATCAGATTTTTGTTAAAAAAAACTTTCTTTTTAGAACGCTCGAATTGCAAAACTATAAAACAGCCTCGCTTGGAAAGTTCAACCTAAAACTAACAATGACTTAATCAGTCATGAATGAGAAACTTTTGATTTCACTGCAGCTTTGCATTTCCAGGAGTATACTCAAAAGTTTTCAATACTAACTAAGTCTCTATTAAAGAGTTTACTAGATAAAATATAAAAGGAGATATTTAATTAAGTTCTTTTTAATCTTATTTTTGCCCCAAACCAAGAGATTGATTCTAATGATTAAAATTAAAATATAATTTAATCGGAATTACGTATTTTGTAATTACACCTTGGAATTACAATTACGCCATATTGGAAATACACCATGAGATTCAGGATATGAGAGAACCCTACTGAAGAGGTTTTAAGCTTCTATATGCAAAAATGTGGAATTTTGAATTTTTTGCCATAAGCAAGATCATGGATGCGTGTTTATTTGTTTGTTGTATTTTTTTCCCAGGGGTGATCGTACCAAACCAGTAATCCTAGAAGATCGAGAGAGGGCTCATTTGATCAGAAATCAAAAGTTTTAGTGCCCTTCTTAAGTGACCAAAAATATTGGACGGCAGAAATTACTTATTTTTTGGGGCATCTCAGAGTTGTAATCATAGTTTAATTCTGGAAGTAAATTCTGGAATATCTCAATTCCGGAAGTCCAGCTCAAGCAGGTGTCACCTGCTGTTATTTAAATTTCTTTCTATTTCAATATTATTTATTAAACCAAACAAAACTTAACACAAACCCCATCCCCTCCATATGTCAGAAAATGAAGTGGAGGAGAAGGGGGAGGGGCAAATAAATCTACAAAATCAAGCCATATATTTGATACAACTTTTCACAGGAAGAGAACAAAATCCATTTTTAAAGATTAGTCAGTGCCAAAACTTTTCTTTGAAGGGCCCAAGCTGAACAAAAACCTCGCTATTAACCTATTTTAAGCACATGCGATTTTTTTTACCTCTAAATAGCAGAAAAGAGATGGGAAAAAGACATACCAGATCTCTGGCTATGCAACTGTTCCTCATAGACTGTTGACAGACTAATGACAACCCAAACCTAATGACAATCGATATCAAGTTAAATCGACAATGGAGGAGGTGATCCTTTCAAAAAGTTCGTGGTAACGAATTGTAAGTAAGGAGCAACTCGGCCAAATAGTAACAGGATCCCTAAAAAACAGAATTTAGATAACTAAATTGAATTTAAATTGATACATCAAAAGCATTTGGTGTTGATGGTGATTCCAAATATATAAAATTTGTCAAGTGTAATGTTACCCACCAAAAGCTGAGAGCCTGAGAAAATCTGCCTTATTTTTGAAAGGGGAGGGGGAACACCCCTAAAAAGTCTAGCGATATTAATGAGAATGACACCGTCAGATTCAGCATATCAGATAACCCTCCTTTAGAGGTTTCAAGGTTCTAAAAGAATGTGTTATTTTGTATTTATTGCCACAAGAAAGATCATGGATGCATTTTTTTCCCCAGGGATGATTGTATCGAACCAGTGGTCCTAGGATATCCGGAGAAGGCTCATTTAAAAAGAAATCATAAGTTCGAGTGCTCTTTTTAAGTGACCAAAAATATTGGAGGGCAATTGCCCCTCTAATATTTTTTTTATCTCCCTTTTCTTCCTGCTGTATGTAATTATGTTGAGCAATGCAATGAGGATCACATTTCGTTTGTGCTTCTGAAATAATAAATACTCTGCGTCGTTTGGTATAAAGTGTACTGATTTCTCTTGTCGACCTGGATCATTTTCCTCATGTTTTCAGATTATTTTTCAATAAATCTGTCATGACTACGCAAGATAATTCTTCAATAAGGAAAAAACAATAGATTTCTTTGTTTTTTCCGTGTAGAAAGTGATTGACCATAGTTCGTATTTCTATGTAGAAGCTAAGGAAAATCGAAGTTTAGCTGGAAATGTTGTTGACTACTGTCTCATTACAAAGCAATTGAAGCAACTGATAAGTATGTAATCGGATATAGACACAAATTAAATCCGAGAAGTATCCCAAAAAGGATACTCCAGCGTGTATGCTGGAGGTACATGGAAAGGAGGGCATGTTGCCAGAAGGGAGGCATTTGAGCTATTTGAAGTTGGTTGCACAGTGAATTCTTCAAACCACCGTATTTTTCAAAACCTTTTTAAAAACGACGTGTTTGGTGCATTTTAGTCCGTAAAATGGTGTCTTTGACGCATTTTTGCTTTTACAAGACATCAAAATTAAATGGCCTGAAAATGCTTCTCTTCCTTGCTCTATTTCGGTGAATTGGCTGGGAATTTCGTTCGCTGCTGGGAATATAGCGGTCAAGCAGTTTCAGGGATTTAATACACTTGGAACATGGATTTTATATACTTGTTTCGGCGTGTCGCAACCAAGGGCGCCCGCAGAAAGTTTTCCAGGGGGGGGGGCAGATACCAGAATAGCGGAGATTGGAGGAGAAATAAATTTTGTGGTAAAAAAAAATACAAAGAAGTATATCTTTGATCAGTTAAGTATCATTTTTGAGTTTTAACCAGTTAGCTACTATGTCAAACTCGTTGACAAGGTATTGTCACTATAGAACTAAAATGTGTGATGTCCTTCAATTTTCTGAAAACTCCCTAAGAATTGTGGTAACTTTTACCACAGCAAACAAAATTAGAACCCAAGTCCTAAAATTGGTCTCAATCAGGAACCCTTATCGCTATCTAAATTCACAAAGTGCAAAGATTTTCAAACAGAGGTGTTTATTCTTTAAAGTTCAGGAAAGGTCTGGTCCATTTCATACGAAAACATTGATTGAAAACGAAACTAGTCTTATCTCGGCTCTCCACCAAAACAGGTAATTAGCCTTTTTGAAGTTTCACAGGAACTACAACCTGAGAAAATAAATATCACGACGTGAAAAAAAGGATAAACCATCCAATGGCAGATCCACAGGGGAGGGGGTGAGTTGGGCGCCCCCCCCCCTAACATAGTCTGAAGTAGTGTAGTTTACCTAATTAACGCAAGGTTGCATTAATTAAACTTGCTCCTAACGTAAGTTTATCAGATCAACCTATTTTACCCCTCTCCTAAAAAAATCCTGGATCCGCCCCTGAAACCATCACATCTATTCCACCAGTTATTAGAAGAAAAAAAATCCTTATTTTCGCAAATTTCATCAACCCCGCCCCCTTTTTAGAAATCCTACATAGGCCAATCAGTTAAGTCCACTGTATATAAATAATAGATTAAGTCATAATTTGTATATAAATTAAGTCATACCACTTGGCCATACCAGTTGCATCATACCAGTTGCAAACCACTTGGCCGGCTCACCAAGTTTTTTTTGCTTTCGCAATTACAAATAATACATTTTCGAACCATTTCTCATTGATTGACGCATACACACTAACCCGCTTATGCATGAATAAGTGGGAGGAGCTTTTTGTTCGCACCGAGAATGAAGGGCCAGAAATCATCTGCGGTAAACTTACTGCCTAATTATATACACAGTGGATAAGAGGCATAATCCACTAAGACGGTCGTCTCGCATCGTACTTCTCGTCCATATTTAACTCTTCTTAGCGTGCTGAAAATTGTATACATATTTAATAGTGGTCTGGGGTGTATTATGATGCCATATTTTATAGTTGGGATTGACTTATTTTTATTATTAGAAATTGGGCCTCGGAAACAAATTATCCACAAACCCAACAAAATTGTAAGAAATTTGCAATAAAAAAAAAAACAAAAAAAAAAAAAAACAACAAAAACACAGCAATACTTTGGAATGGGGTTTAAGCTTATAGTGTGTTTTAAACTGAAAATATATCTGAAGTGAAGTTTAACCCATAAGGGAAAATAGTTGATAAAGATCAAGATATTATTTGAAAATGACAAATAATGATGATTTTATTGATGTAAGAACCCTAAATTCATGGCAATACAAAATAAAAAATAACATTTTAAGTAACATAAACACCAAAAAAAAAAAGAAAAAAAGAAGCACGCCAAGTAAAAGAACAACTCAATGCTCATCCACGCTTACAAAACACTCATTTCTCTTCATACTCACAAGCCATCTTTTGTCAAACCTCTTATCTCCTTACAATTCCTTCTCCCTTTAATCGCCGGGAGGGGGGGGGGGGGGTAAACGCCGGCCATCAGACTGATCATGGTACCTTTAGACTGATCATATTTCAAACAGTGAGTGGTACGAAATTATGATTCTATACCGGTATAGAAAAACCAATAGTTTTACTATAAAAAAAAGGAATGGTTACTATTTTACTAACATTTCTACTAATTAGCCTACTATCAATTTTACTATTCAATTTAAGCCATTTATTTGCAATTTATTTAGAATTATTTGTTGTTTAATTTTCAATTACTTTTTGATTATTAAAAGATCAATATTTTTAATTTACAAATTCTGGTATCTTCACTAAATTCCCGTTTAGGTTTAAGCTAAAAGTTAAGTTTCTTTATTATGAAAGAAAAGCAAGCAAAATTCCTAATAGGATAAGACCTTATAGGATACAACCAATGGAATAGACACAGGATGATCATTATAGACTTAAGCAAAGTTAGAATTTTACCCCTTAACTAGGATTATATTTTAAAAATTAAGGAAAAGAATAAAAAAATTAGACTTACGTTTTTAGCTTGAAAAAAATATGAGCAAAGACCAAGACCAAACTGACTCCTGGTAGGGCACGACGCTGTATAACTACATATATAAAACTTTCTTTGTTTATGAATTCCAAAATGCGGTAAGCTTTATTAATCTAAGATCTAAGAATTGAATTAAATTTTGAATTGGTTCTAAACAAGTTTCATAGCAGTTCTTAAAGACAAAACAAAGATAAGAAATTCTTTTTCTTTGATAAGTTGTTACAGTTCTATTTTCTTCCTACTCTGGTCTAAATTCCAGGGGGGGGGGCACTGCCCCCCTGCGGGCGTCCATGGTCGCAACACCGACTTCATAAAGTTGTGACAGCGTAATGACATCAAATAGAAATTATGAAAGTGTTATAATATTTTCACTACTAATTCAATTTCAAAATCCTTTCGTCCATAGAATTTATATACATCACACACAGGAAAGTGCCTTTCGCTTTTTCTCAGCTGGATCCGGATTGCAGCGGTAGCTAGCAACCTAGTAAGAGACGATCACGTCTAATGTTAAGAAATATAAAACCCATAACTCCTAAAAAAAAGGTCATATGAAAACAAAAAGTACACCATTAGAACCGCCTTGTCCGAATCCCCTATATAGGTAACTTTCTGTTCCTTGGCTTGAACAGCAAGGGAAATATTTTGGCTTGAAAATCAAGAAAAGTGACAGCTACTACAGCCTTCTGCCTAAACGGCATCTTTTTTTTCTTTTTTTTTTCTTCCACAGATAGCCTGGCACTGGAAAATAGTAGAGAGTTGTTCAATGGCTCATTTTAAAGGAAATTAATGGGGTTAAAAATCTTTTTTATTCAATTCAAATTATTTTCAAAATATAATCATTTTTTTACGAAAAACTGCATATTTCATGCTAAAGATTGATAAATGACGTCATAATCGTAGGATGTAGCCAGGTCTTCTCTTACTATTCCAATTAAGAAAAAGCCATAGGCTTTCCTGTTTGTAATTTTTTTTTTATAAAACAAATCTCATTTTTTATAATAATTTCCCCTAGTCAGCAGCAGCAGCAGCAGCAGTCCTTTGTTCTTAGCACTACGATATTCAATCAAGACAATAGCAAGAGAACAACAATTTAGAATAATATTTTCTTTTATTAGCAACACTTTTTTACAACAACATCAAGTATTTTAAATACATACACTTAATATCATACACACTTGCAGCAGCAGCAGCAGCAGCAGCAGCAGCAGCAGCAGCAGCAGCAGC